>JAUBOD010000908.1:542922-559847 GCA_032353885.1 Nothura maculosa
TTCTTCTCAGGAGTGGCAGGTACTGTGGGAGTCGCAGCAGAGGCTAAAAGACAAATTTTGCAGGCATGAAACAAGATTTCTGAGTAGCAATTGAGAAGGCTACATGACAGTGGGAAAGGTCAGCAAATATTCATGAGTTAGGAGAGGAAGTGACAAAGCAGGTTGTAGGAAGTAGAGAGTGGAGAGGGAGACAAAAGGACGGGAATGTGGCAGAGATTTCGTTGGTTTCAGAGATGTGGAAAAAATAATGATTGAAAAGTAGGGATGAATGAAGAAGTAGGAAGATTTAAGGACAAGAGAGATAGGGCAATGCACAAAGTGAACGATGAAGAGAATTTCTTTGGAAAATGATATGAAAAGCTATTATTAAAAACAGAACTGTATTTCATACATAGAAGGAGATTTAATTTGAAGTGGCATGAGGAAGAAATGTTTATTATGGCTTTTCCAAGCTTCTAAGCATTTGATTTTTCAAATTTCACATTTTTAGTGTAACTTTATATATATAAAATATAGATTTGGGATGTTTATTTTTTTGTGAATGTAATACATAATTCTGATTGACTCTCCTCTTCATTCAATTCCCTCTCCATAGTTCACTTGGAGGACTTAAATAAAGCTGTGCATTATAAATGAATTTATCCTTTAACTGCAAAGGCATGAAGGATTTTTGAAAACTTAGCTTGAAAATAACACCATTGACTCTGCTAGTATCTCTGGCAGGGTAAATGGAGAGAAGAGTTGTGGGAAAGAGGAAACACAGGAGGCCCTTGCAGGCTGCCAGGGAGCTCCCACTGGAGACAGTGAAAGAAACTCCCAGGCTAAACTCATGCAATAACTTACACCATATTTTGTACATTAGTGCATGCAAAAGAGCAGAGGAAGTTTTGTTGCTGACTCCAAAAGAAGGATTGTGTGACTTACCTTCTTGAACCTATTTTGCCCTCAAATGATCCTTTGAAAATTTATAGATACCCAAACCAAAGCATCTTGGCAATTGCATTTTTGCTATAAAGTCTAAGTAGACACACAATATCTTTGTACTCCTATTTTCTAAGAGAAAGCAGATGGGATAGGATGTGTATTCAAAAGTACACATAAAAAAGGAAAAATTAGTTACTTTCTTATCTTTCTTAGATATCATTCCCCTTTATATTTTCCAGCATTGTAAACTATAATAATTAAGGAAATAATCCTCTTCCACTGCCTAATTTTAGCTAAAGAAGAAATCAGTAAACTAAGAATGGCTCTGATGGACCGTAGATAAATACAACTGCTATGTAGATAAAGGCAGAGAAATGAACATAAACATAAGTAAAGTTAATAAGGCCTCAGTTGCAACCACAGTTCCCTATTTGTCACTTTAACTGCCTGCATAAATGTAAGCATTTAATAGAAGTCCTCTCATGAGTAAAGTAACTTTGTCTGTAAATACCTGCACAATAGAGATATCAGTGGCAGTCATCCTGTATTTGTCTTCAGGACCGTAGCAAGGAAATCCCATTCTGATTTAATTATCCTTTTCTACATGCAATTGGAATTTCTAGCAATATCATTATGTTTTTTTCTAGAAATAAAGTTCATGGGAAAGGGAGGCTTGAACACTATGAGAAAATGTTTTGCTCATACTCAGGCCTCAGTAAGAATATTAACAAAAATTCTGATTAAAAGGAAGTTCTGCATTAGATGACATTACCTTTTCTGAGAGTCAGTGAGAATGAGGGAAGTTTATAGGAACTGTGATGGGAAAGTTCATACTTAAATATGTTATAGTTTTAGTGCAAAGGGACAAGAGAATCACACAGAAAAAAATACTCAATCATCTTCTAGCACAGAATGCTGAGGTGACAGACACTACCAATGAACAAAAGAAATAGATGTTATTGCTATTTGCTGATCTTCAGTATTAAAGAAGAATATTTTAAAAGATGCAGATAAATTTGGAAAGAACCATGCTGTTTTCCTTGTTTCATGCAAAGTAATATTTATGCATTTGTAAAGTTAATTGGAACATTCTTCCCTCCTATATGATGTTATCTATCTTACTGGTGGAAAAAACAAACCAGCTCCAAAGATTTGCTTAAGAGACATTAAAATATAAAGTAATTTACAGCTACTCAAAGTTATGCAATGAGTTACTAACTACTTGCTAATGTTGAGGTGCTTGATTAGATGCTGAGCTATGTGTAAAATTTATTGAAAATCATTTTATTTCTTTCTGCTCTCTCTATATACAGTCATTAAGTCAAGACACATATGCCAGGTAGTTATCTCTCTCTCCTAAGGCCTTGATCTTCTTAAAAGCCTCCTACTGACTAAGACCTTTGCAGACTATATAATCAGGATGTACTAAAACATGTGCAACTAAAAATAAACAAAATAAAACATACCTGTGTCCTATCTTTCCCCATGGTTTCTTCTAAGGACATGAAAAATGCTAGCAGTGCTCACTGATTGAAGAAATATTTAGAGATTTTGAATTGTATTCAGTTTAATAAAAATATGCTGGAAACTCAAATAATATATTTGAGCAAAATAATGTATTGTAATAGGAATGTTTCAGAATGATTTTTTTTTCTCATCTTGGATTTTAAGTAAAAATCAAGCAAATGTGCTGAGTGTTTCATTCAAAGACCCAATGCACTGGTGAGGATTGATGAAGGGGTCCTTGATAGGAGTTTCAACTGCAAAAAAACATGTCAAATCGGCACAGCTTTTGATTCTCTAAACTTCATTGAACTGTCTTCGAGCTGCTTCATTACTCGTACGAGCAGGTTTAACCTACTGTGCTTTGAAATCAGCTGGACCATTAACTGTAATAGTTCCCAGAATCTTGTAATCAGATTGGGAGAGTTGCAGGGGCGATTCATAGTCTGAGTTACCTGCACAGAATGAAAGAGCTACAGGTCTCAGCTCCACAATTCACTTGGGAGGCAAAGAATATAATACCCTTGGGGAAAGAGCAAGCCTTAAAAGAAAGCTTTTGTGGATGTCACTGTGTGCTACTGCCCGTGTTGGTAGTAATAGGATATTTGAGCATTTTCTTGTGTTGTATGTGTTTCAAGACATGCTAAAAGTGAACAGCTGAGCAAAAAAAAATTTGTAATCCCAAAGTAATTTTAGATATTAGTTCAAGTATATTGAATCAACAGCTGGAAAGCCAGCTCAGGAGCAAAACACTGAATAGATTATTTAAGCTCTGACTGCTGGGGGGGAAAAAAAAAGTGTTGTTTATTATCAAACATTTTAGAAGAGTGTTTCAATTATTTTGAGCATTGGAATAGCACTACAGTTCCCACCCAGACAAAAGGAATACTTCACAAAAGCCTGGTCTTCTTGCTCTGGTCAGCTGAAAAGGAAAGAGGATTGGACGTGAGATAGGGGGAATCCAGTATCCGTGACAAAGTCAGAGCAGAGGCCAAATAGCATCCTTTGTGTTCAAGACCTTAGAAACGTGGTTGTGCTTTTATATCTGTGGAACAGTATGTTCTTTACTCTAGAAGGAGGCATAGGTACCAGCAAAATTTGGCAGAGTTTGTAATTTCTTCTCCTAATGCAGGATAGAAAGAAAAGAACAACTTAACGAGTAAAACTCGTTACAGGAAAAGAATAGATTTGATCAAAGTGTCTCAGATGAGACTTATTTTGAAGGAGATGTGGGATTGTCTGACCTTATATTTTTGATTACCAGATTAATTAAAAGAGAAAAATGAAATCCTTATTATCACCAAGCAAGAAAGCATGTTTCTTTAAGTCAGCAATACAAAGACATTCATATTTCTCTCTGGAGCTGCTTTTTTTTATAAGGATCCTTTTGGGAGTAGGCATAAGGATTGGAGCAGCTATCTCCGCTTTTCCGAGGCACTTAATGCTCTTCCCACTGAGGGCTGTGCTCTGCACAAGCCCCTTCCACGTGCAGCGATGTGACAGTAACTCCCTGGCGGCAAAAACCAGCTTCTCAGGTGATACCCCAAAGCAAAAGCTGAATTATCCCTTGGAGTCCAACTCAAAAATGCAGCCACGTATGGTGGTTTCCCTGAGGTAAAAGTAGCAAATGTAGTAGTTCATGTGGATATTTTGAATACAACGTTTTGCCAGTTACTACTGCAGTACTTTCCTTTCTAAATATCCCATTCTGATCTGTCATTGTGTTTGTTTTCAACCTGTCAATGGCAAAGATGTGCAAACAGCAAAGTGTGGGTATGTCCAAATCAGCTTACATAATCATGAGTAGGGCTAAGCTCAACATTTAAAAGGAATTATGTATCTGGGAAACCTATTTTTTTTCCCAGTACATGTACTTTTGAAAGTCCAAAAATTCATGCATTTATTCACATAATATTTTTCTGTGACAAATTTTTGGCTTGGAGTCTCACCTTGAATACCTGCTCATGCAGTTTTAGTAATCCAAGTTTGGCTGTCCCAGTGTTTCCTGCTGCTTCACAGGAACCAGGAAAATGAGTTCCACATCTGGGAATTAGAGCTCCAAGGAGTTAGGCTTTAATCCTTCTGTGCCTCTAGTGTTCGCTTGAAAGATCATGAGAATATCACCACATTTTCACAGAATCCATTTCCCTTGCTAAATGTGTACATGACAAGCTATGCTTTACATTCTTGGATACCACCTAGTGGCACTGCCTCTGTTAACTAGACACATAAATAACCCCAGCATTTGGTTACCACAATTCTAATATTAAATTTATGTCCTTAATAGCTGATCTTTGCAGCATTTAAGGAATGTCACCTAAAATAAATGTGGCAAATTTCGGAAAAGAAATAGAGATGTTCACAGCAATATTTTTTTCCAATCTTGCAATATTTATTCCAACCTATTCATGGTAATCTCTGTCTATCCATTTTTTATACTGGTCAATATAATAAGTCAATGTCTTTTTCCTTAAAGTGGAACTGTTTTACTAGAAGCTAAATCTAACACAACAACTAACATAATTAACCACTTAAAGATGGTTTGTATCATTTTATTGTTGCACATATGTTGTTATTCCTGTGGAGAAGAATAGCTTCTAACTAAATAGCAGGAGCAAACTGGCCTGAGCCTGTAGGTTAAGTAGTCCATCTTGTCACAACCAGCAATATGAACTATTTGCAGATGATGCAAAATGCCTTCATTTCATAGATCTGTTCCCAGTGTCCTGAATGAAATGCATATCACTAACCTATTAAGTACAAATCGCTTAAAGATGTAAATTTTTTATGACTTGCTAAATGTTAATGTATGACTTGTAAAATGTTAAAGTAGTAAATAGCTTCTTTGAGCTCATACACACTAAATTTCATTTTGTAGCCCTAAGCATTTAAGGTAAGAGTCACAGGGTATTAGTCAGACAGATTTTCATAATCCTCATTGACTTTAATTTATTATTGTTAAAAAAAAGGTAATTAATAGTTAATGTCAGTAGTATAGAAAAATAGGCCATTGTTAAAGGGAAATGGTCTTCCACTAATAGGAGAATGCTGAGACATTTGCTGAGAATAAATGTTATGAAATACGAAATGCGTGATACAATATCACAATATGTAATTATAGCTATTTTATGTCAGCTCTTTTGAAGGACTCCAGAAGACATTATCAAAACCAGATTAATGTGTCTGCATTTGATGCTTATTGATTTATTGGTATATTAACCAACTGGGAAGTATTGCTCACAAATACAGCTTATTTAAAGCTTACCATAGAAGCCTGTACACACACCACTTTCCATTTGGCAGAGTATTTCCTATATTTAGAATAATATATGAATATAAATGAAAGCCACCAAGTGGAATTTGCTCTGGCTGAAAATATCACAGGCTGATATGGTTTCTTGTTGAAAAGGGAGCTAGCCAGCTTCTAGAAAGTATTGATTAATGGTCTCCAGATATGCAGCAAACAGCTAAATTCAGAGGTGTGAAATTAATGTCTGTGAAAACTAGCCATGAATTTGATCCAAAATTATATGTTATGAATGTGTGGAGATATCAAAGATATCCAGTACCTTGGAACAAATGCTGCAGTAAATCATGAGGATCCTAGCATAACTGAGCAAATACTGTTATTTTTTATGCCTTCATATAAGTATATCAAAGTTATATAAATACCTAGCACCAAATTTCAATGCTGATATTCATTCTAAAGAATATTTAATTTTCAGGGATTGTTAAGGTACTTCTGCTCACTATCAGGACAGGTTTTCCCTTCAGGTCTCAAGTGAGTAGGTGTGCTAAATACTTTCATCTTCTAGAATAAAGATCATTCTGTTTCAATTTTTAATAACATTTTGAGATCTAATCCAAATGTGATTCATTTAAATAAAAATCAATAGGTTTAGCTGCTTCTTTTGAATCATTTAGGGCAACATTTTTCCATCAGATCTTCAGGAGGGGCCAAATTCTGGTCTGACTTATGCTCTGATTTACATTACAACCCAATGACTTTAGAGGATTTGCACATTGTGTAAATTAGCACAGATTTGACTCCAGGGATCTCTGATAAGTGGCATAAATTAAGAACAGAGAAATTCTGCTCTTTTTAAAAACCCTATAAAGGTCAATACAAAATTGAGAACAAGATACGGCCCCAAGTCTCTTAGTTAAAATGTATTAAAAGGTTTCACAGAGCCCTTTAATGTTCCCAAGCACATTTTGCCTCCATCCTCCTGTCCTGCAGTGTCTTATTTCACACCCACCATGGCCATATATGGAGAATAATACGAGCCAGGTTTTGCACCCCCCCAAGCAGCATATTTAGCATTCCAAATTAGATGACAGCACCTGGCTTCAGTTTAAGCGAAGTGACTGTAGGTGAGACAATCTTTATCGGTTGCCATCCCACAGGCTGAAACTTCAGGCTGAGAATAGATGTATGCCATTGCTAAGCCTAGCATTTCATTACAAATATCAGTGTTTGAGGACATCTGAGATTTTCCTGGAGGACAACTGCATTAACAACTCAGCGCTATTAAGAAACTTTATTTTTACTTCTTTTTTTTTCATTTTTGCCAAAAAGTTCCCTTTCGATGTGAGCACCCTCTCTCCTTGCACCATGCAGTCTTTATGGATCTAGGTGTTTGTGGCCAGTGCTTAACAAACATCTCTATGACCAGTCTCTTGGTCACCAGGAGAAGTAGGGCAGATTGCTGGCTGCCGGTTATGTTGACAGGTGCATTTTGACAGAAATAGGAGACACTAAAGCAGGCTAGACGGGGGCTTTTATAACCACATAGCACAGAAGCAGAATGAAAGCTGTGAAAAGCTATTTTGGGATTATTTAGGATATCCTTAACAAGTAGCAGTGTTGTTTGCTGGTAACACACTGGGTCTTTTTGTTTTTACAAAGACCACAAATGGTCAAAACAATGCTCAGCTATACTGTATATATCTGCTATTTTTATGATACATGTAAGCAATTGGCTAAAAGAACTAGTGTGCAATTTTGATAGGCAGCGTTTTAGGAGCTGTAATCTTACATGACCCAACGTTTAGATCACCTGTGAAAAAATGTCATACTAATGTGTTTCGTGTGAAGCTGTTGGTTGTGTATCAGCTCCTTGTAAAATTAGGAGCATCTTCTACCTCTGAGAGTATGGAAACTGTAACTGTGGTACATGAACTCCTTTCAATAGAAGTCACAGGATGGTGAAAATACTTTGGTCATTATAACATGTGATTCATAGAAAACCAAAATTTGAACATCAGACATAAAATCTGAAATTAAAACGGAACCTCGTCTCAAGGCTGCAAAAGACTAGACTTGAACATGTGAGCAAGAGAAAATACTCCATGTGGCTAAGTTCCTCCATTATGGACAGAGTTAATCAGAGTGGAGTGATTTTTGTGTGTTTGATAAATTAACAGGTTTATTTTAGGTTGCAAAGGATAACAGTTTTGTTACAATGCTTAAAGAACTGAAAGGCTTATTCTTCACATGGTGAGTAACGCAAATTAATGAAAATGTTTTTTATGTGTCCTAATAGAGTGATATTTTACCTGTAAAGGACAATACCTATCCCAGATGTGCAGCTATTTATCAACGACAGCACTCAAGACCCTCTCAGGCTCCAAAGTACAAAATACTTCCTCTGAGATGGAGAGTTGGAGTGTTTACCCTTTCCCTCCACACCCAAGATTCCCAATGGTCAACCATCCTGTGCAGTTCCTCACATTACGTTCAGCCCTGCAGAGAACTGAGTTTAACTTTCAGAAGAAAATTTTAGGCTACTTTTCATTTCCTAAATCATGCTTAACACTTCTACTCCAAATTTTATGTCATTGTGCACAGAGCTCCAGCATAGTTATGGTTTCAAGCATTTGACAAATTAAATAGCTATTTTTCCTGAAAATAGAAGTCAACACTAAGAACTTTAGACTTCCTACTGTTAGACTTCAGTAGTGGTACTATGATAACTGCATATTACAGCTACATGTATACCAAATGCATTTATATTGGATATTGCAGGGAACAGCAAAACAATTAACTCTGATTAACCTTTTCTTGTGAAGTGTTGCCATTAATTCTGGCATTTACTGTGGAAATACTTTTAAAATTTTACAGCAGATTTGAATAAGTCCATTGATATTTTCACAGTCTTTTTTTGATTACTAAGAAATGAATTATCTGAACATTTTAAAGTCATGAATATATAAGAGATGACAAAATGTGACAACATATATCAAAATGTTCTATCTTCTTCATTAAAACCAACTTTAAGACACGGGACATAGGGAATTAATAAGATGGTCTTGCTAAGCAATTTATAACTATCTGATACTCTTTCAGTCGCTTCAGTCAACATTAGGTTATTTTGACAAAGACATAAAATAAAATCCTTATTAAAATGAAATTCACTACTTCAAAAGCTCTGTATTTCAGCTATCTTCTAATATTTTATGGAATAAAAATTGAGTGAAGGATAAATTAATTAATTCAAGTCCAACTATTCAATTATGCAAATTCTTATCTAGTTTCCCATGCTTTCAGTTTGGGTTCATTTTCACAGGTCTATTTAGAACTCAGTCAGAAAGCATTTTATGGATCCCCAACTTTTGTAAATAAGTCCTTCATAAAAGTGATCCAGAGAATGAATGGGATAAGGGAGGGGCCAACACTTTCCCAAAAATCTGACAGAAGTTTCTGCCTGCACTTGAAGATTTAAGACAAAAGCTAAAATATCTCTTTCTATCTTGGGTATATACAAAAATTAGAAGCTTATTTTTGCTGATATAACCCATAAAACCAGTAAAGAGAATTTTATTTTGAGTACAATTCAAATATTTGAAAGTTAACAAATTCCTAAATCTTAAATGTCCTAAATGTTATTGTGTAATAGAGATCCTAAACATACTAATACTCTATTGAATCAATAAAAATTCCTAAATTCAATATGTCAGCCTTCAACTTAATATATGATGATGGGAGCAACAAAAGTTGAAGAAATCTTTCAAAAAATGCTAAAGTGGGAAGTCAAATGTTTACTGCAGGCTTTTTTAAAAAAAACACTCTGCTTTTGCCTTAAAGCTAATGCCCGGTTAAAAGAAAAAAAAAAAGAAAAAAAAAAAAGGAACACAGCATAGGTAAAGACCAGCACACATGAGACTATTAGAAAGAATAAGATATCCTTAAAAAATGTAAGTCAAATCCAAATAAAGAAAATAGAAAACAGTATGATCTCTGTCAGTTTAAATGCGAAGGCACAATGCAATAAAATTAAGAAATATGCGAGGAGTGGAAGGATCTCAGTTCTGTGTGGCACAGCTGTAAAATACTCCCAAATTTGTATGGGTAGAAGCACTATGAACACTCAATACTCACTCAAAGTCAGAAAAGCAAACAAAATGCTAGGACACGTGAAGGCAGGAACAGAAATTGAAGCAGCAAAGGGAAACAGCATTATGCCACTGAATAAATCCTCAGCAAAGAGTTACAGGACATGGTAGAATTCAGAAGAGTCCAGAGAGGACCGCTGACAACGAGCAGTATTGGAAGCTGTGCTGAACAAGCTGAGAAGCTGGAGAGATTTTTGGAAAGCTGGAGAGATATATGTAGGAGACAGGAAAGCTGCATGAAGCATGAAGGGTAAATAGGCAAGGATTCCTCATCGCCTTTTGCAGTACAAACATTATGAACATCAGATGAAGCTAGCAGGTGGCAAATTCAAAGTAGACAAATGGGGAGGGCAATTCATTGCTTATGTCTCATTTAATGAGAGAACTTCATTCTGTGAATATTTTGACTGTCAAAAGTTCACATACAATCAAAGAATTAGATTATCATATAACACCACATATAATTAAATGATTAGAGAAATTAACAGGAAAAAATATCCACAAAGAGACGCACCTCTAGCTCAACAATCCTCTGTTCCAATGATATTGAAGGCTATGAAAATATCTCAGGAAGAATCCTTATACATCCTTTCAATTTTATGTTTGTTTTTGCTTTTTTTTTAATATTGTTTTGTTTTGTTTTGTTTTTAGAAACATCTGTTATTGTCCAGAACTAAAGATGGGATTAAATTTTAGCCAAACCAAGATCTGGCCAAAAATTTCTTTGCTGCTGTTCTATTCATTGCAAAGGACAGCAGTTCCTGCCTGTATCATTTGTAACCCAAATGCAAAAAGGCAACCTAGAACATATCCTTTGACTAGTGAGGTATGTGAGTGAAACCTGGAAGATATTTCACCCTTAAACAAAATTTTGGTGCACTGAAGTTTCTTGTCATTTCAAACACATAAAGGAAAAAAAAGTGAATTTTAACCTACCAATTATTTAATTAGAACAATCAAAAAATTACTAAACCTGTGTATCCGTCACAACCTGTCATCTTCAAAATAGTATTAGGTAATCCAATGAGAAACAAATGATATAACTTAGAGGGTACAACATTTTGTGCGCCACAAATTCTCTTATTTAATAGTTTTTTGTAAAGCTTCACTTTAATTTGTTTCCAAAGAGCAATAAAGCAGAAGTAATTTTCAAAAAGCAAACACAAAATTGATTCACTACATGTTGATCATTTTCCAAGTGTAATTCAGAATTTCTAAACTAAAGCATATTTAATAGTAGTTTTGTTTTGATTTTAAGTAAGGATCTCAGTAAATAGATTACTGATTAACTTGGATATAATCTATAACCTTGGTGTATGTTGTTTCTGGTACAATTATTCATTATGTTCAGTTTACTCATAATTAAAAGTCATATTTGGAACATTTTTGTGCTTACTTTGATTTTTCTTTTGGTCACCTTAATAAACTACTGCATAGACAAAATAAGAATCTCAATATAACAACAAATTACAAGCAATTCACTGCTCTATTGCTCATTTCAACTTATATTTCAGTTCTTTGAAAGGAATGCAATTTACAATTTTTTATTAACACTGATAAAAAGTTGGATATTAGAGTTATTGGAAACACACGTCAATTTGGTTTGCCCTTCAAACAAAACATTCCTGTGCTAGGAGATTTGGCAGCTCTCTGTTAAATGATTGATATGTCTGGACACTGAATTCTTTGTAACTGAAAGGTTACTAGCAGAGACTGTTTATATTAAAACAAAGACAGAATCTGATGCAACTTGAAGAGAAAAAAAATGAATATATGTGTGTGTGTGTATTGTTTTCACTTAAAGTATTTCTGAAACAAAGGTGAATTTTAATCAGTGCACTCAATGTACAAGAGTACCAATTCAAAGTAATTAATAGAGAGATATTGAAATAGAATGGTACAAAGAATGAACAAACTACAAGAGCAATAAACTAAATCTCTTCAGAAATGAATTCTTTATACAGCCCATATAGTAGAATTTGGTAGCCAGTGTGACATAATTCAATAGATATTTAAGCTAAAGTCAAGCAGATTATAGCTTATGTTCTGACTGTTTCCCAAAGGTGGTTAAAATAGAAATGGTCCTACTTTTCTTGACCTGAAATTGGATATTTTATTTGATAAGTGTTGACAGTAAAACTGTTCTTTTTTTTTTTTCATGGAAAGAGTTCCTTCTCACTTTGCATCTAAGAACATAACTTGCTTTAGGAGTAATATTCATCTAGGTTTCTCAAGGCGATTTTTTACGAAAGTTTAAAAAATAGTAATGTTTTGTCTAATAAAAACGTGAGAGATCAATGAAAGAGCAAGAGAGAATGAGAGAAAAATGGAACTGACCATAAAAATTTTTTTTATGTGTTCTTTCTTGGTTTTGTTTTTCTTTCATGATAAACTTAGATTTCTGCAATGGCAAGAGAATTATCCACCTTTAAATACCAATTTCTTTCCTTTTTTAAAACAACAGTCTCCTGTCCCATTCTCACTTTCTCTCTGGATAAAAACCTACCCATTTCAGTGAGAGGGGATTACTGCAAGCACAGCCCCATAGCCAGTAAAACCACTCAGAGTTTAGCTCTTGGCCTTGATAAGAATAGGGCTGATAGTGTATCCCAGTATTGACACCTGAAAATCCTTTTTAGGATTTATGTTTTGTAAGACGGTACGCATGAGATGTTAGTAGTATCACTCAGTGTAAGAGCCAGGTATAACAACTAAATGACTCAGGTTTTTCACTTGCACACAATTTATGAGCAGGTCATGGATTACATGGATTAGAGTTTAGCTTGGACTGTACTTCACCATATGGAGAGTGTCTTTATTGATAAAGGTATTTTTTTATGCCCATCGAGAATGAGAGAGAGAGGGAGAAAGAGAGAGAAAAAGAGAGAAAGAATGAGAAAGAGAGAGAGAGAGGGAGAGAGAGAGGAAGGAAGGAAGGAAGGAAGGAAGGACGGAAGGAAGGAAAGAAGAATGTAAGATTTTGCCTTTGTAGTTGTACTGGAATTCAAGGACAGGTCTTATGTTGGGATTAAGGGAAGGCAGAATTCAAGTAAACAAAACAGTTAGGGTACTTTTCTTGTTTCTCTGGGTTTTTGGTTTGTTTTGTTTCTTTCCTATTTAGTATAATTGCTTTTTTTTTGTTTGTTTGTTTGTTTGTTTTCTCAAAGCAACTCTGAAAGTCAGCCCAGTGGTAATGTAATCTAGCTGCATTTGAAAAAAAAAATTAACGTCCTAGTTTTTCACAGATGAAGGAGCCTTTCACAAATTGATGATTTCTTTCTAAATTGACCTTATCTAACTGAATATATGCCTTATCACAGAAAGCACTACTGTTTTCTTGATTAGTAGTTATAGGAGATAGATAGAAAAATAGCTTGATCTGCTCTGTTTAGTAACTTGTGATCTCTGAGCTCTCTACCTTGACTAGTCTTCCTCTCTTTATAAAGGGTTATCAAATCAGGATTATCTGATAATAATCCTTAATAATAATAATAATAAGCACAGCAAAGCTCCCATTCACTCTGTTCACAGGACTCAAAGGACACTTGAAGATTTGAATCTACCAGGTTATCAATCCATCACCTGTAGAGAACATTAATAGTTTTTTATATAGCTATATTGGACATAAGACAGTTTATTTAGTGTTTAATAAGTAAGTAGTTTACCTAACAATGTGAGTATGAAGTTTATGAAGAATAAGATGGAAAAGTAGCTATATTACCCTAAATGTTTTATCATTGCTGCTCTTTTACTCAGCCTAAAGAATAGGCAGGAATCTCAGCCAGGTCATTCCTAAGTAAATCCAACCAATTATTTGTAAAATACTCCTCTTGAAACCTTGCTGTTCCTAGCATTACATTTTTACTGAGTATTGTTAATTAAAAATAGGTTAAGCAATATCATCAATTTGCTTTTGGGTGATTTTCTGAATTTGAACATGTGGTTTTTCAAAATATGACACAATAGCCACTAGTTACTTCTGTGTTAAGTTTCATCCAGTAATGTTTTTTTTTTCCCAGTATCAATCAGAACCATAATGCAGACAGATAGCTAGAAGCAGAAGTCAAGATTTTGATTGACAGTGAATAGCAAATAATATTTCCAGCTCAATAAATGTCAGTGAGCTTTTGATAAGCAAGGTAAACTAAAATAATCTCTAGAGTAGAGCACAGTACAGTAATAGTAAAAAAAATCTAAAAAAAATGGCTTAAGTGAAAGAGCCAAACCCAGCTATTTGTAATGTTGTGTTTGTTTCTTCAAAAACATGGTTCACAATTTCATATTAACAGATGTGTTTAGAAAAAGGAAAGATAAATATACATTTTCTTTAATTCTTCAGATATAGTAAAGTGACATGAAATAAATTCAGCAATTAAAAAAAAGGTTTGTTTTTCATTACCCAAAATTTCAGTTTTCATAGCAGAACTACTAAAACAGAAAGTTAATCATCTTATGTAAGAAGTCTAAACATGAATAACAGCAGACTTCAAATTCCAGTTTCTGTGAATATTAAAAGTCTTTAAGAAGGATTATTCTTAAAAACTGTACATTCAAAAAGAAAAGGAAAAGAAACAATCAAAAACATTTACAAACCACACATGAAAACCTTATTTCTGCTTATTCATTGTGGCTGATGTTAACTTTTGGGCACATTTGGACGTACAGATTTTAATTTCAATGTTGCATATATTAAAGGTCTGCAAAACTTGTTAGAGCTTTGTATTGTAATGTACATATTTTTCTTTCCTTTTGGGGCAGAAGAAATATAGAACACTGATTTCTTGTGCTAAAAGGCATTGTGTCATCTTTCCATTAATCAGTCGCATGCTTAGTCCTAGATGATTACAAATTTTGTAGTCCATCCTTATATTTTCAGTCTCTAGAGATTCTTTCAGGGAGCACAGCAAAGCAGTAGTCAATATCTGGATCGGGGTAGACCTTGATAAATAAACAGAATATCTCTCTACTGAAACCTGTCAAGCTATACCATAAGTTTGCTTCAATAACTCAGCATAGAGAATAGAACTTCTTCAATTTTTTAAAATGATCCTAAATCTTGAATGACTTTGTGGATTCCTAAACTTCTATAGTAAACTCTTGATTTAAGTAGTGGATTCACACTCTATTTGCAGTTAAGCAATTGTTTATATTTTTTTCCAACCTGCCATAGCAAACTGTGGGCAGGAAGATTTCAGAGCATTTTCTGTGTGCAAGGTGAGGTGGGGAGGTAATGCATGTTTGGCAGACAAACAGTTTTTGATAAGTAGCACAGTAATGTGTATAGATAATTCTGTGGTAAGAATACATTATTTATTTCCCAATAGAATATTTTTTGCACAGTGCAAATGATACTATGATTTATGTCTCAGGTCAAAGTCTAATGGACGTAAAAATCTATAAAGAAAAAATGTCAATTAGGCTTATGATGACAAATTATTATTTTGGTAGATTCGTAATTGTGATGGATCTGGATCAGAGTTTAAAAGGGATTTTTGTCAAGTATTTCTTTTTTCCTTAAAACTTGGCAATATTTGAGAAGAATTTTTCTGTGAAACATAGATGATAATTGTCAAGAGGATGATATTAGTAAGTGGAAGACCTCCTGAATCATGGTGGCCCTCTCTTGAAAACTTACATGTATTATTAAACGCATTTTCACCGTGCTTTAGAAACGTTTCTCAATGTTCTCTCATTCCTTCATTTTAGTTGTCTTTAGTTGCCTTTAATAATTTAATGGCACAAACCTTCTGGAAAAGTGCACGTTGGCCTTGCTCCTTCCCATCCCTCAGCTACTTGATTGTCCAATATCCTCCAGTGATTGATGGAGGCTCTTCAGAACTGTGTTTATCAAGGATGGGGCTTTGCCTCAGATTGGGCTTTACTTGTATTCTAAATTCTCAAGATCTGTGTGAAATAAATTGTATTTGAAAGCCTTTGTTCAAAAATAGAATATGAAAGAAAAAGCCAATCTTTTTAATGTTCACTGATTTTCTAGTGCCTCCATTCTGGGGACTCATCAAAGATATCTAAAATTTGTACAGAGATGTAAAAAATGTTATAATCAATCTCAATTCATAATCAGTTTGGGTAAGTAAGTATTCAGCTAATCTAAAAATTCATTTCAAGACCGCCTTAAAAGTTGTGAGTTCAAGTGAGACCAAAATGAATGAGGACTGTGGTGATGCTGGATGTATTGCTTAACAGAGATCATTCAAGGAGGGATTTTGCAGGGGAAAGTCCAGTTTTAATTCTGCAATAAATCCTCCACCTCTATTCAGTTGTTCCACTAGGTTCTGCTCCTACTTATTGCCAATGCTACCTAATGCAGACATAACCTCCAGCATATAAGTACGTAAGCATATATACAAAAACATATATTGAAAGAAAAAAGAAAAAAAAAAACTTAACAAATAGCATCCAGCTTCTGTGAACGATGGCCTGGAAAATTGTGTTGTCATTTTACTGTAAAGAACAGCAATCACTGGGGCAGTGGCAATGAAAGGCTATCTTCAAACTCTTTTATCTCTCACGACATTGGTTTGACGGCATCCTTCTCAAAAAGGAGTGGAAGTCATTTTAGCTAGGAAATTCTGGCCTTTCTGCAAGGCTGGCCACTAGTGATGTTTTGGTGTAAACAGCTCCGAGTTAAGAGATGGGATGAGAACATTATGAGTCGGTGTGGCAGAGCTCCTGGAACAGGTGAGCTGTTCTGAGGAAGGGTAGAATATGGATGCCCATTGTGGGCTCCTCTCATTTATATTGAGGAAAATAAACAAACAAAAAAATAAAAATAGCTTTTCGTAAGTCATTCAAGTGAAAATGACCTACAGCCTTTCTCCTAGCTATGATTTTGACAGATTTCTTGCATTTTAGGATATAGACAACTTTAAACCAAAGGATAGGGACATCTGTTGCAAAATGAATTTTCTTTTATTCTGTTACCTATCCCCTCATTTACCTGTACCCTTACAAGTATCTTCCTACTTACACTTTTCTACTTACATACAATGATGGGTGACAGAGCAGTGGAACAGGCTGCCCAGGGAGGTTGTGGAGTCTCCTTCTCTGGAGATCTTCCCAAGCCGCCTGGATGCCGCCCTGTG
>JAUBOD010000908.1:579626-589780 GCA_032353885.1 Nothura maculosa
CCAAGTGATACCCTGTGAAACGAATCATATCAAACAGAAAAGAGAATCTTTTAAAACTGTTCTGCCTCTTCTGGCTTGCTTTAGTGAACTCGAGATTCCTGAACCCACTTTACATGAAGGGGACAGCTTATGTCTGAAGCACATATGTGATTGGATATAAGTAGGCCACACATATCTCTGAAAGTGTTATTAAACTTGCTGTTGGCTTTTAATAGCTGACATTTATTGCTGATTTTACCAGGGAAAACAGAATTAGACAGAGATGAAGGTGCAAGGAAGATGGTGGCTCAGCAACCAGATCTGAGCTGTAGCCTCCTTATAAGTCTTTGCAAATGAGGAGGCACCGTATCTCGGTACTTGGACTTTCACAGCATACTTAGATCTTCCTGGTAATACAGAAATAATCCCTATTATTAATAGTGGGGGGAGTAACACCCTTGAAGTAAAGCATTAATTTCAGAAAACTGAAGACACTTTCTTGGTTGAATTCTTCTGTGCAGTAACTCTTTGTAAATCAGCAGTTAAGCAAGCGAAAAACCTGATCTAATAATCAGAACAAACACTTAAGCCACAAGCTCACAGAGTAATAGCTTGGCTTCACAGATGTCAATGGGAATTTTACTGTTGACTTCCATAGGGCCAACATCTCACCCATATCTGCATAGATGATTAATAGCTCCCCTGCCTTTCAATACCCTCTCTGGCTTAACAATAAATTATCTCTGCCAGTGATTATTTTTAAGATGTAGCTCATAAAAATGCTTGTGAAAAGCAAATAGTTTTGCCTTTGGGACATACTATATTAAAGGAAATGTTGGATATTTTGAAAATCTTCCCCACACAGATTGTCATAGGGCATTATGAAGTATTTTGTGTCCATCTGAATAATCCCAGGTGCTGGTCTTGCATTATCCTTGGAGATTTTTCAGAAAGAAGGAATGAACCTTTCTATCAATAGCACTTAATATCTATGCTTGGCAAGGGGGTTTGCCTTCTTCTTTGGTTATGGATTTGCAGAGATATTTTTATTTATTTTGAGAAAATAAATACATTCTTTCCCTGGGATCTCTTTTTTTTCCCTTTGTACATATGAACTTCTAAGAAATAGTGCTCAGCATCAGCTGATGGGGGAGATTAGTTGTTGAAATTTTATTCTCATCTTCTTAAAATATTGGTCAAAATATTGGCCAACAACTCCAATTTTGACGTATAAGAACCTAGGAAGAAAAAGCCTTATTGGTGAAAGAGTCAATGATCTCTGATTTTGAAAGGAAAGTTCAACGACTCTTCTGCAATGCTTTTTAAGTGACTGTTATTCCTGCCTATCCTTCCCTTGTTTTGATTGGAATACAATGTTCAGAGAAGATAGAGAAGAACTTCACCTGGATTATTCCCAGCTCGTCCATCTTCCTGCAAAATTATCTTTTCTGTTTATTTCCTGCTTCCTATATCATTTATTCACTCTTCTTTAATCTCTTGCATTCTTATCCCAGGGAAGAATATCAGGTTATGGATGTATAGAGACTCCAGAACATTTTAAGATGGCCAAGCTGTCTTGGCCATGAAGAGATGTGTTTTTCACTTGTGTGGGAGAAATATTTGGACTCCTTTGGGACTTCCACTTTCTCCACTGAGGAAATAAGCATTTCTGGTCATCTTTTGATTCCTGTCTGTGGACAAAGGATTCGTCATTCTGTTCACAAGAATAAAGAGCTAAAAAGGGGAAGATTTGAATTCATATTTATATCCTAGTGATCAGACCTGAGAGTGAAGTTTCCATATTTCAGGCCAGATTCCTCACAATCAGCAGCCAGAGACACATACGCATATTTTGGTGTCACCTGCCCTCTTTTGCTGTTCTTCTAGTGTTGCACAAAACAAATTTTGAATTCCTTAACATTATTTTGTACTTACAATTGGCACCGGATGCTGCCCAGCATTCAGTGAGTGCACAGTCTGCTACTATTTTCTCTTTAGAAAGGCATGTAGCACATGGTTATAAAGAAACGTCTCAGTTTATGGAAGTGAACATCTACATGATCCAAGATGACTGGAACAAGAATCAGTTCATCATATAGGTCGTTTGTGTCTCTACTTTCCTCCTTTTCCTTCTCCTACCACTGCATGCATCCTCACATTAGAATTTTTGCAGTCCTAAGGAAGATGTCCATCCTTTTCAGCAGAGCAGGAGAGGGGAAGAGTGAAAAAGCATTTTGATTTATGGCTGCATTTTCTAGAGGAAGCGGCCTAACGCCTTAGCAGTGATCATGAAAGTATTACCAGTGAGGTCCTACAGAGCAACCTGCTGAAGTAAACTGCATATCTGCTAATGTGAGGATACTCTAGAGTTTGGGAAGGCAAACAGAGTTTTGAGTGTTCAGCTAGACTGTCAGCGAGCAAAAGTCCACCATGAGAGAGAAGGCTAATGGCAAATGAGTTAGACTTCAAACCAGTAAGTCATTTTACAATAAGAGTGAGTCTGCACTTTCAACACTGCAGCTTGATTAAGCTTAATGCACAGAACCATGCCAGCCTCATCTGCACCCTCACACTGCAAGTGGATCTACCTACTTCAGTTGTAAGAAGAAGACTTATATAAAGATGAATGTGATCTTTGTGCAGAAGTGAATGTGACTTTTCAATACCTTCTTGTTTCATTCAGCCTCTCTCAGGGTATTTTCTCATTTCTAGCTCTCCCTCTCCTCGGTGTAGCAATTCTTGAGTTTCATTGTTATCTCAGCTACTGCCATGAAAGAATAAATGCAGGGATTCTCTAACAACATTAGCAGAACAAGCTGGAAGAGTTAACCCCTCAGAGGCTCTGTTTCATCTTATAACCTGTTTCACACATTGAACTTTTTTTCTAATATCATAGCTGCATATTTTCTTCCATACTTCCTTTGTTCTGCAGAAAGTTCAGCCCTAGCTGCTTGTAGAAGTAAGTGGTTTCACTACAATTTGATGTTGACAAAGCTTTGGGGTTTTTTTTAACTCTCTTTTCAAAGACAGTGTATGTTCTCCAATATGAATACGTTTAATGGACAATGTTAGTTCCATGAAGTTAGTAGGTATCTAACACACCCTGGTTTATATGAGCCAAGTTTCATTAGCTATTAAGTGCATTAGCATCCAAAATGCATCTTCAGATGAGAAGACAATATATTTTAATGTCCCACCAATGATAAATGGAAGGCACTTACAAAAGGAGAGAATATTAACACAGCTTTAAACTTACCACCCTTTACGTATTGCCATAACTGGAATGTTTTCTTCTTTTCTAGTAAAATATTTTATGTCAGTTCTTTTATTCTGAGCATTATGTCACTGCAATTTGTAATATTCACATGCAGCATCTACCCCTATAAATCTTTAATTCTTTGTTAATTCTGCTGGAAAGAAACTACTCCACTTTTTAAAATACATTATGTCTATGCAAAATGATTTAACCACTGAAATGATCATGTTTAAATTTAAACTGAACTAGAACTTTAACCCCTCTTATACACAATTTTAAAGAAAAAGAATTATTCTGCAAACAATGACTGACATTATAGTTACGTTAACCCCTCTTATTATCCTTTGGGAGCTGTTACTGGGGCAGAGCGCTGTTCTTTTAAGGCTTTTGGCTGTTCTTCCTCGAGATAGAAAGATTTTCCTTTTTGCATCTAGTTTAAAACAATTATTTGTGAAGTAGCCTATGGGGGGCACTCAAGTACTGCAAACGGATGCTGCTCTTCCTAAACCTTTCTAAGCTTGCGCTTAGATGGAAGGGGGCAGACCCTGGGGCACATTTCCACATTACCTTTTATACAGAGAACAAAAGTGAGTAAAATAAACTAAAACATTTTTTTGTCACGGCCTTACTATTCCCCGATGAAAGACAAAGTGATATTAAAAGGTGCATTTAAATGACATTCAGAGCCTGATTATGCTAAAAGCGTGGAAATATAGTGTAGACTGCAGAGCTTGTCTGCATTTTTAAAATTCTAAACAAGGTGTCTCGTACATTATGTTGCAATGGCAGATACAATTATTATTCACCTACTGAGTTTTTGGCATTGTTTTAAACTTTAATGACAGTCTTATACTCTGTTCTTGCTTTTACGGAGTGAAAGAATTATTTATTCAAATCACTTAAAAATATTTTTGTGCGCGTGAAGGAAAATTTTGCCTACTGTTGTAGTCGTGGCTGTTTGCCACAACAGTCATTTGGACTGCTAGCGTAAAGCCTTCATCTCATGGCAAAAACCTTGTACCAGATGTTCCTTTATTTGATCTGTTTTATGATTAATAAGGTTTAGCCCAAAACCAGAATGAAAATCCTGCTATGGCACCTGGCTGCCATCACATAATAATTTCACATAATAATTTCCTTTGAAGTGGAGGGGAAGACTCAATTAATCTTCGAAATGTTGTAGTGTGGATCTGTAAGTTTTTATGCTGGTATATTTTGATGGAAGATACTGTAAAAGTGAATAAAACAGTTGTCTGAAGGATAATTTTCTAACCATCCTAAACTGGTAAATAGTACTAATTTCTCCAAAAGGAAATGTTAAAGTAAGTTTGAACAGAAAAGAGCGTGGAGCTTCAGACGATGGATCGCAGGCGGGTTAGCGCAATGCGCCACTGGCCACAGGGCTGAGAGTCTGGCTTTGGAATAAAATGCAGTTTCATGGTTGAAAAAAAAGGGGAAGAGAGGGAAAGTGTCCCTCAAACATCAGCAAGGCGAACACCTGTGTTTGACATTTATCAAGAATGGGAAATTTTATGAGCTTAGAACATTGAATGAAGTAATGGGGAGCTATGTTGAGGAGGGACGTTTCCAAAATGCATTTCTGCCAGGAAACGCCCTTGCAGCAACAGCATGACATCAATACAAGCGCTTTGCTCACACCGCGATGCACGTGCAGCTGCTGCACAACAGCGGCAGCTTTACTTTCTTGATACTATATAATTTTATTGTGATTATTTCATGGTCACTCACAGACACACAGGCCGTGCTAGATAAAGATGAGCATTCCAGCTTTGTCGGTACCACTACACCTACCTGTGTGGTTTATCGTCGCTCTCTTTGCAATATGCAGCATGATGTGAAATACATGATTGATATCTGTCAAAACAGCACCCATTTACAATAGCTATTAAGTGCACAGACTCACTCTGATTTTAATACTGTCAGCGGCAAGGCTTTGAAAACACTTGTTTTTTAAATATTACTTCTAGTTTCTATACTTGTGGCAAATGGCAAATTACGCTTCTGGAGAGCAGTAAAATATGGAAAGCTAATAGGAGATTGTGGAAATGGATAAATACACCAGTTCAATGCCACTGTACATTATGTCATTATGTATTATCATTATTTTAATCATTTGGTATCACTGAGAAAGATCCCACCAGGTTATTTCTAACACCAAACTTAGGAAATAGAAGATAAAGCCATATAGTTTACAAGCACTTCCATGATGAAATTGAATTTTTCCTAAATTAGTTGCAGGAGATCAATTAAAAAAAAAAAAAAAAAAAAAAAAAAAGATGAGTTCTCTTCTTAGGCCATATTCCTAAAGATTTCTGAATAGGTCTTCCATGCATGTTACATATCATGAAATTCATTCAAAGCAGAGTATGTCGCCACTGATAGAACTGGATACCACTGCCCCTTCTCAGTGCCATAGAGATACTGAGGTGTCCAAGCCTTAATCCTTCCAGCAACTGGACTTTCAGGACAAATTGTGTAGAATGTTTAAGTTTGTCTTTCAGCACGTGCTCATTTGCTTTTGTGAGGTGGTATCAAGGTGTATCTGAGTACATTTCATGTATCTGGTACAGTATTTCTCTTGGTAAAACACACTTCACAAAAAACAATCAACCAATCAACCATCTTATGCTTCTTCTTCATATACTATTTTTTTGAACAAGAAGTTTCTGCCCAGTTATTAGAAATAAGTTTGATCTCTCAATGCATGTTGCTGTAATGTCTCTGAGTTCAGCAAGATGCCAGGTTAAGATATTTGGCTCATTTTAAAAAAGAAACTTAATTTATTGGGTAATAGCAGCTTGAGAGTATAGTTTTCTTTTGAAAGAGATTCATCTTTCCAAAATTGTCCTTTATTACTTAAATTGTCAATGAGTTCCTTTCTCTCCTTATAACACTTATGAGCCTATTCTTACAAGAAACAAACCTGACAACCAATATTAAGATCTGCCATTTATGTCTTAGCTCAAGTATATCCTGCTAGCTGTGAAACACAGCAGTTCCAGGCATGTATCTGAGGCCATAGCCTGGTGTTTAGTTGCCTTTAACTCAGTACTTTAAGTATCAGCTCACTGAATTTCACCTTAACTGCTATATATGGTCCGATATCATCTCTCCAGCATTTTTAAGCAAAATAGTGTAACTGAATCTCTAGTTGTAAAATGGAGATTAGGAGTAAATCAAGATCCCAATATCTAACTAGGTTTAATCCTGCAAGAATTACTTCTCTAAGTTGCACATATTGTTGCAATTCTCAGGCAAGTCTTCACACTGTTCCATTTTCATGGATTTTTTTCTTAATACTTCACAATTTATGTACTAAAGCCATGCAAAATATCTTGACTGCCAGGCAGTGATTTTCATCCATGGCGCTTGGTATGCAAATATACACATTATAGCTCACACATGAAGAACTTCTCCAGGAGCTGTTGAAGATGCACATTTAGAAAGTCGTTAATAACAAAATCACTATAGCTCTGTAGTAACACAAAATTGCTTTAGGGATGTTTTCTCCAGTAGGGATGATTTGTAATGTAAAACCATGATTTTTTTTTTCTTTTCCAAACCTTTGGTCTTTCTTCCTTCTCGCTCCCCTCACACTTTCTTCCTTCTTTCTAGCCCTGTGTCAGTGGCTGCCTGGCAACTTTTCTCTATCTGCTCGGACAGGGCAGGGCACCCAACTGCCTTCGCACTTGCTGCCAATATCCTCCCCTAGCAACATGGTCCGTGGGCCAGCTCTGCTCTCCAACAGCCTCCTCTCACACAACCCCCATTTGCTGCTTAGCTTCTGGCCGATCAAGCTGGGCAGAAGCTGAATTGTTGCTCCTGCTATTAATAGGCACCTACCTGCAGACTGTAGATGATATAAAAGAAGTGAAGCCATAGTCCAACTGGAAGGGATGCAGTCAACACCGTTTTCACAGCTACGAATGTTAGAACTACCTCTGGCTGATAATTAATATTCCTGAGTTGTTTTACACCAGCAAGTACGAATGATCGGTTCTACTTTGTTTAATTTATCTCAATAAGAGATTTCATAATATTCTATAGTTTGATGAATTCATTTATTTAGCTTGTCAGTATTAATAACTTTGATTAGGAGGAAGAAGTTATAAGCACTGTAGGATCAAAGAGATCTCTGGGAGCATTTTTCACTTTGACTTATCTGTTCACCATAACTTCATTCTGATTTCCCTTCTAAGTCCCTTCTTTGGTTGCAGTGACGAAAAATACACTCAAAGTCTTTTTGTCTCTCCTCAACACCTGCTCTCAGTCTGATTCTTGAGTGCTTCATGTTTGAGTCTTTCAAATGGGAGTAGCAGTAAGTAAGCAGGTAGGTAGGCTGGCCTGATTCCATTGCTGCTCCATGGTTTCCAATGGTTTCTACAACCAAGCCCATTTCTTCATGTTAATGACCCATGCGAGAACCTCAGGAAAGATGAATGGATATGGACAGTGGTAGTGAAGATGGAAACACAGAAACGATGTCCATCTAAAATGTCCGTTTCCATTTTTAGTTCTGAGGTACAGCAGCAGCATGTTATACAGCAGGTGACCATTTAAAGACTTTGAATTTTAATATATATAAATAGATGGAATAGCTGGAATTATGTCCGTGGACACTTCATGAAACATTTTTAGATTTAATCACATAAGATATGTGTTACAGTTTTTATACAGAGAAGATTTTGATGTGTTTTACTGCAGTGGGAAGATGAAAGAATCAATATTGTTCATTGCACTCTATATTTTGAGTAGTCTAATTTCATCCTAAACATATGACCTCACAGGGAATAATGTTTAATGGAAATGAAATTGATGAGGAGAATGATTTACCAAAGGTCAACCTTTATTTGTTCAGTAGCCTATGTTATTTAGAACTGGGCTTGCATGATAAAGGTCATCTCACAGTGCTATCTTAAAGCTGCATTTTTAGGTGGCAATTTGACAAGGGATTACTTACAGGTAACTGTTTTTAGGCGTAATTCTGAAGACATAGTGTGTATTTACACATTGTTTTGTGTAAGTAAAGAGGTGATTGACATTTTTATAAGATTATTTAAATATTTTAATATGTTCAGGGGTATATGTGATCTGCAGTATTGAAAGCAAGATCAATTAACTCATCAAAAACTCTCAAAAATGTCAAAGGAGGCAGCAATTTGCACTGTACCATTAAAGGAAATTATTCAAGAAGAACCCTGAAGATTGTTGGGTAAGCATGGAAGGACTGCTAGGTAAGACTGAAAAGGAAGGAATTAGTAATAAAGCATCAGATGCCTGAAAATACGATTTTTGTCAAAATACAGTTGTGGAAATTAATTAAGGGCCAGCACAGCAATTAAGAGAAAGTATTGGCTGGAAAAGATGATCACTTTTAACTTTGTAGACCTTGAAGCTTTTACAGAAGATACAAGAAGTCAAGGTGAAATAAAAGGAAAAGACTATTCTATCAGGATATATCAGTATATGAAGAACACATTGATAGACATTCAATTCCTGTTTGCAAAATATGCTTCTTTCTACCATATGTCAGTCCTTTCATGGAGGAAATGGTACTAATTTAAGCAGAAATTCCTATTCGGCACCTGGATTCCCCTGTTTTCCCTTCACACATTTCCAAATTCATCTCTGCCATCTAAGCGTTTCCCTATTAGGAATGTTAAAGGTTGCTCAAATAAAATTGTAATTAATGCACGACAGCCTCGCACACGACTCTGGTGTCATGCAAAAGCACCCAAAGCAATCCCACCCGTAAATGTAGTAACGTCTCAGGACAACATTCAGCATGACTTCACTTTGGTCATAAAAGGAACTGATTGCAAAGACCACAGACATTGCCAGAATTTTTTTTTTCCACCTTAATTCAGACCTGCTCATTTCTGTATTAGCAAAGGTCCTCTACATTGGGATCTATAATTCTGCTCAGTTACAGTCATATAAATACTAATTGACTCTAGGGGAATTATATAGGTTTTATACTGAGTAGATAAATGGAGAATTTGGTCCAAATGGATTTTTTTTCTCCTCGGGCTGTAAATTATTTGCAGTAATAAGGCAACTAGGACACCTCTGTGATTGTTGGGCTCCATTTTGACCCCAGCAGAGCCACTGGGACTGGGATGGGCTCCTCAATTCCGTGGGTATGGGGGCCATGCCATCCTTGCGCCATTTTGATGTAAATAATTAAATATTTGGTGGTTTTTGCAGGCCGGGTACTTACTCCTTCCTGCGGCCCTGCCCGTTCCTCCTGTGCCTCCAGGTCCCCTGGCTGCGCAGCTTCACATGAAAGCGCCGGTGCTGGGGAATATAAACACAAAGTTAAAAGGACTCAGGCTTTACCCTTGAAGCGTAAAGGTCTCAGCAGTCAATTTTAGCACCTTGCTGTATTTAGAGAAAAACAGTGTCTGAAGATGATGTAAAAGCTTTAGTGCCTTTCATCTGTTGAAGGGCCTGCTTAAAAAAAAAAAAAAAAAAAAAAAAAAAAAAAAAAAAAAAAAAAAAGACCTTTATAGGTGTTTTTTTTTTGGCAAAAAGGCAATAAGGGAGCTAAAGCCCTCAAATAATGCAACTCCCCCACGGGAAGTTATGACTCAGCTACAGAAAGCGTCGGGAAAAACAAACAAACAAACAAACAAGACCAAAGTGAAGTCATCGCCGTCCAGAACCCTCATTAACTTAGCCCAAGTTTCCCAAAGCGCCTGCGGATGCTCGGAAGTCTTTACCTTGGCGCTTTGCTCTTGTGAAGGGCAGGTACCTTTTCAGTCAGGCACGAAATCTTGCTTTATTTTATTTTATTTTATTTTATTTTATTTTATTTTATTTCATTTTATGATTATTTATTTATTTATTTAAATTTTGTTTTTAAAATTTGTTTTTTAATTTTATTTTCCGCTGAGTC
>JAUBOD010000908.1:604260-619396 GCA_032353885.1 Nothura maculosa
AATAACCTGTTATGAAAGTAGCATTGTTTTGACATTTTTATTATTCCAACTGACATCAGCAAGCTTTGATAAAAGTATACGAGCTGCAAAACTTAAAATTTCTTCTGAATTTTCAATCAGATTTGTGAATTAATGCCAGTTTTATGAACGTTTTTTTCATGTTTATTTAAATCAACTCTCAAAAATATGCTAAAACTTTAAGTAACTTTTCCAAGCAGCTTTAAATGAGAGGAATGTGAAATCACTGTGGATATCCTGGAAACTCCAGATGGGAGCATCCCAGCAGGTTTGGTGGTGGCCTCTCCTCTGACTCTCACCATGGGCTTCAAGTTGCCCTTCTGAAGGGCAGTTGGACTCAATGGCCTTGAACGTCTTTTCCAACCATAATGGTTCATGATAATTCCTTGATTCTGCACATGAATGGCCACTCACAGGCTTGGATGCTGCTTTGGCCCCCCTGACTCTGGAGAGACTGTTCCTGGCCTTGGGCTACTGCTGCCTAGAAAGAGTCTGAATTTGCTGCTCAAGCTGAAAGTCTCGGGGTAAATAGTGCAGTTTTTAACATTTAGTGCTGTGGACCAGGTGTTCATGGAGATGTAGAGCATGAAGCTCAGCTCTGTCAGATCTACTGAGGGAGGGAACTGAACCCTTCCTGGTGGTACATTGGTCAGATGGAGGCCACGTTTGGAAATGTTTAGGAGATATTTTTTTTTTTTATAAAAAAACCAAACTGTTGTATTAATTTGATTACATCTTCAGCAACCATTAGAGATATTTCAGTCACTCTGGTCAGGTTTCCATCTGTTGTTCTAAGTTGAAAGGTTAATGACTCATTTACTAAGCTATGCAGTTTTCTTTCATTTTTCACTTACAATTATCTGTACTTCAAGAACTGAAAGGCACTTCCAAAATATATTGTACTCATGCATTATTGCTGTCAATTAAAATTATTAAATCATAGATCCTTAAAAGTGAAATCCAGATATGCCTTAATAGATTTCAGTCACTGAGTAGCTGCTCCATTACAAAAATGACAGATCTCATCTTGGAGCAGCTGGGGCCTCCAGCTAATATTGGAACTCGGCAGATGTTTCTTTCTTGGGGTCCAAATGTTCATCTGAATATCCATTTTGTAGAATATCTTGGGGACAGACAGTAACAGAAAGAAGGGTATTAAAATGGTGAAGCAGGATCAAAAACCACAGATGAAGCCATACACAAGCACTGTTGATGGGCTAGGTGAAAGATGGAAGGGGAATAACTTTGTGCTGAAGGCCTCAGGCACTACAGTGATGCCAAGGGTAGCACCCTTAACTGAGAT
Organism: Nothura maculosa; assembly: GCA_032353885.1. Classification (NCBI taxonomy): domain Eukaryota; kingdom Metazoa; phylum Chordata; class Aves; order Tinamiformes; family Tinamidae; genus Nothura; species Nothura maculosa. The sequence goes on from JAUBOD010000908.1 coordinate 605,582, forward strand.
CAGGAGCAAAGCTCCTGATCATGGTGGGGGTAACAGTTGGTCGATGGAGGGTGAATGTGATGAGGAAAACCAGTGGCAAGAAATTCATCACAGCCGTATTTGCAGTCGATAGTGAGGGTTGCTGGGGCAGGTGCTCCACTGTGAGATGTGGAGACAATGAGGGGGAGCAGCCAGGGGTGGGAATGCCTTGTGTAGAAGGAGAATCGAAGATGAGAAGAGGGGCACGTTTTCAATTTTGGTTGGAGAGGTGATAAGGAGGAGAGAGGAATCAATGAGAACTTGCACGTCATAGACATAAAAGACTAAAGTGTGGGTAGTGATTTCAGGGAATGGAAGATGACGAGGGCAAAAGTCAAATTTCTTGCAGCCATTTGATATAGCACTTATGTTCCTGCTCCATTGTGAATTCCTTAAATTGGCAATTTCACTTTTCTGCAAGTCTAGTGTACTCTGACTCTTAGCTGAATTAAGTCCCGTTATAAATGACATCTCTCCAACATGTGGAATGCAGGTTAGCGCTCCCAAGAGGGGTGATTTAATGAGGTTGTTGCTATGACAACTTCCCTTCAGCTGGCGCACGTGCCACTTTGTGAAGTACGGGAACTTCTGGGCGGATTTTTAAACTTCCCTCTTTAGTGGAACTTTAGATCCCTACAACATTAAATCTCTCTTCTCCCAATAATGCAGCTGAGGCTTTTGACAGTCCATACAATTTATTTCTTCTATTTCTGAAATGTTAATAATAATTCATTTAGTTCAGCAGTAAAGAAATAACCAAGTTCACTCTATGCTAACTTTGAAGGATATGCTTTGACCTAAGTTAACAGATTTATGGAAGGGGCAAGATTATTAGACGACACTGTTTACAGTGCAAATGCTCTGGGCTTGTCTTTTTCAAATTGACGTTGGAGAACTCTTCATGAGTAGAAGTTACTACAGACTTGACTAACTGGTCAGAATACGAGTATTGCTGTTACTACATGGCTGTGTGGGTGGGTTTGCAGCTTTAGAGGAACTGTCTGGTCTGCAACTGTGCTGGGTAACTTCTCCCTGTTTTCCAAAGACATTAAATTAAGCTGTTGTCCTGAAAATCTTCTGGAGAAAATGCAAATGTGAAAGCTGAATAAAGAGATGAAATTGCAGTACAAAACTGGTAGGCCTGGTGCTGGTGTGGGAAGCTGCTTTTCTTAGCTCCTTTGCCTAACACTTATAGAAAAGAATTGCCCTCACATCTTGCATGATCTATTCAAATTCTGCCTTAAACCTTGGCCTGCAGTGCTCTGCCTCTGTTTAGGTTGGGAAGTCTTACTTGTATTGCAGTTTTCCTTTTTGCTTGGTTACTTATTGCAGTTTCTTTGCTTCTGGCATGTAGGCAAAGCCACTAGTAAATCCTGTGCCACCTGGCTGGTTGCTGGGAAGTGTTCAGCACTCCTGAACTCAGTGAAATTAAAACCAGGGAGGTGCTGAGGAATGACTAATTCCATTATTTGTTCTTCAAGAAGCTTGGCGCTTTTTTTGACTTTTGAATTAACTCAAGTTAATTAGCTTGAAGGAATTTGGTTTGGTACTCCTCTATCATATACTATATAATATACTATACTATATAATAGTATACTATAAAATCTGAATTTGTATTTTTTATTGTAAGGCAAAATGCACATTGATACCAAATAATAAAAAGCAGCCTTTATAAATCACTTCTTCATTGTACTTATTGTGCTGTTTACTAGCTTCCAAGTATACTCAATTTTTATAAATGTAAAATCATTCGGTTGTGTCCAAATTGGCTCAAAATTTGCTGATGAGAATATGTGAAACTTCTTTTACGTTTTGATAACTGTTTCTTATGTGTGTGCTCATCCTAATTTCATTCTTTCTGCACTGGGCTGAGAGTACAATTTCTGAGGTATCTTAGTGCTGAGCAGATAATAGATAATGTGTGACCCTTTTCCTAATTCTGTTTGATTTGTTTGGTCATTAATGCAATTTATAGGCTGATTATAGACTTTTTAAAATTTTATTTCTTTTGGAATAAAATGAGCTGAAAATTAGCAGATGCCCAAAAAGCAAGTCCCCACTAGGCATTAGGAAAGATAGCAGATGCAGAGTGAAAGACACGTAATTCTACGAAGACTGATAGACAAACATAAAACATGCAGTGACTTATTCTGATGGCAAAAACTGTAAATGGAACAAGAAGTACAGAAATCTCAATATGCTGTTGCTAATAAAACTTCCATTTAGAACAGTATGTGCTCCTCACCATTATGCTCTGTTTAAACATAGCAAAATTGAACTTGTCGATAGGCTGTAGTCAGAAGCCATGCTAAATGAACATCTAACACTGTTAATTATCGAACTGCTAAAAAGATTTCTTCAAGTATTGTATTTAGGAATTATCTCTGGAATATCAAATATTATTGTAATAATATCAAATTATTATGTGATTTCTCCAAGTCCTAAATGGCTTTTTTTTGTTACGCCAGAAAGTGACTTGTACTTGCCAAAGATATGTTTGTGTGTATATATTTATGTGTGTGTGTATATATGGTAGGTTTTAAATTGAACAGTTCCAGACATAATTTCCCTAATATTGGTTAATCCTTCTTTAATTAAAATGTTAATTGCTAATCCAGATATTACACATACAAAAATCAGCCTACAGTAAAATGTTTCTTATTTTTACAAGGAAGAAAAATGTGCAATTACACGGCAATATGCTCTTCCTAACTGCAAAGCTGTTGTACTTTATCTATAATAACCAACAAAAACCACATTGTTGAGTTATTGTAGGAGTTTTTTCAAAAAAAGGTTATTTTTTTCCTCTGGCTACAATTCCCAGTTGGCCTAAAGTAGGTTCTGCTTGTGGTGTAAAAGGTGCATTGGGGAGAGCTGTGGCAGGGAGAGCTGCGCTGGTTTCCTGTTGCTGGGGCATGTCCCGTATGCAGCTTGGTTTGCTGATGCTCATTGATAATTATGTGTACCCAACGCTTATCAGGTGGGATTTATGCCATTAGTCCAAGATCTGCATGTGACTGTGGCCATTGGCACTTTGGAGGGTCTTTGGAACCAGTGTTGTGAACAGCAGTCCGGTGCAACTGGCTGATAACTTAAGGTAATCATGGACAATCTCAGGAAACATTTAATTGCTGAATGGAATGACTTAGCGCTTTCCATCCCTGAAATTAATTCAGGCAGCTCTCATGGCTTTAGATTTTATTTATCATTAATGGTATTGCCAAGGACAATACAATTCAAGTGTTTCACACTAAGCATTTTCAGAGTAATCATGTGGAAATTGGAGATGCTTCAAGTCATATAGGGCTTTGCAGTCAAAATGTACTAAAGAAGAAAGATACACTTGCTTTAGAGTACAACTGGATTTTGTTTTTTAATTAGAGAAATCATTTTTATATCTCAAAATGTATGCTAACAGCCAAACTTGTTAAAATATTCTCATTTTTAAAAATCCTCAAAGGAAAGACAATTTCAAAAATATATGAAATATTGACTATTGTTGCATATTTTTCACCAAAAAGGGTGCTGCTTAATTCTGGGAGATTTACTGGCCTGGTCCTACTTGGGAATCTGCCTGAATATCATTGAAAAGGCTTGAGCTTTGGGATTCAGGATGTGCTTTTTCATATTTTTAACTTGTTCGTTTTTCATCAAAGGAGGTCACCTCTTCACCTTTCTTTTAATCTTCCTTCCCTTTCATTGCCTGCATCCCAGTGTTCTATCCCACTTGTAAAAGTTACTTAATCTCTGTTTGAAACTGTCCATGATTTGCTCCAACAGCAAGACTTCTCTTATCAAGTTCATCCAAATGGATAAAGAGGAAGCTGCTTTTGACATTTTTACTATACCAGGAGGATGCGCCCCTTTCCTGGGCTGAAAGCTGTGAAAGAGAGGTTATTTTAGGAATTACATGGATTTGTATATATCAGCTTGCCTTGGCTTGTGGGCATTATCTTTTGAGATGTGTGCTTGTGTGCTTGTTATTGGTGCATGAGTAATCCTGCTGTTCATAGCTGATTTACAGGCAGGAATATCTGTGTGACCACCACAATTCAGTCCTTGTGTTGAGACTGGTGGTTTCAGTTTGTTACAAGGCTAAAGCAAACAAACAAACAAAAAAAAACCCAAAACCTCAACACCTCCCAGATCTATGGTATTTCCAGGGTTAGATCATAGTTTGGATCAGTGTCTCCTCATCACGCCCAGCCTCTATCCCACGATAGCTCCATGAGCTGACCACATGCAACAAACTCACATCCCTCCTGCTTGGAAAAGTCTTAGCTATGGCCACTTACAAAGCCCTGGTGAAAATTCTACTTACTGTAGATCATCTGCCCTCATGTTCTTGTAACACCTGCATGATTCTTGTTAATTCTTATTGGCTAGTGTGAGAAAGATAACAAGTAGAAACTGATCTTCTGAGGATATTTCTCAAGTCATTATTAATCGAATGATCTTATAAACACAGACTTAGGTAGCTGTTGAAGAAAATTTGGAAATTCTGAAAACTCAATATTTTTTCTGTTAATTTGCCCTGTAAGGTTTGTGAGGGTAGTGGGAGTTGTTTTTAAACAAAGCTACAAAATGCAGCCTGAGCGTGGGATTATGCAAGATGGGAAGAGGAGTGCATGGAGGAACAGAGCAAAGAAAGATGTTCAAGTCTCTGCCCTGAAGAGTTCTGACCATGCGCTCTGGGAGCAGCAGGGACTGCTGAGGTTCAAAAGGCAGGTGACAACTGGGTGAGTGATCAAGTGGGAAGGGAGGTACCCATTGAAGGGATGGCAAAGCAGGTGGGAGCTTTTTAAAGGATTTGGGGAGGGAGGGCAACTCCATCCAGGTGCTTTCATTGAGTGAACTGGTCAGAGAAGTCCGGTTGGCTTTTAAAGCACTAAAGGACTGGGCTGAGCTATTTCTCTGGAAGGAAAGCACAGAAATTGGAAATGGTCTTAATTATTTCAGGGAGTATTTTTCCTTTCTTCTGCATAGGCTGGCTCAGTCTGCATCTGTTACGCGCTGTCACGTTTATCTTGCAGTTAATGGTCCCCTGAACTTCAACCTTTTTATAAAACTACCTTTAAAAAAAGCTCCAAGTAAAAATTTAACACCCCTCTCCTCCCATAAAGAATGTTCAATAAAATTGTAAGTGTGTGTTTCTTGGCCCAAAACCATGTTTCAAATTTTGCATAGAGGTACAGCAAAAACTTGCCAAAAGATTGGAAGGCCATCCATGAGGTGTGATCCATGTGCAGTTTTTTGTCCTTCTTACTCATCCAGTCATTCCCTATGGATGCTCTTCTGTGCAGCAGAAGTTTCAGAGTGTCAGTGTCTCTGCTCTGAGCCCTGCTCTTTGCTTCACATCTTCTTGCCATGTGTATGTTAAGGGGATCCTTTTAGAAATGAGTTTGAAGTAGCACATCCATAACTCTGTCTCACACTGAGACCCAAGCATGACCCAAGAAGTTATTTACTCTGTCTCGATGGGGAGCTCGGGATCATGCAGTTGCTTCTGGAGCAGACTGCAATCAGGCTGCGTTGCCTCTTCTATCCCATCTCTCACTTCTGTGGTCAGCTATTTATTCTCCATCATGTTCTTTAAAATCCTACTACTTTCATATTTAAAATAGTTCTCTTGTCAGCATCAGTGTGAAATTTCCTCACAAGATCAGCAAAAATCTTGTTCTGTTCAGGCCAAGCCTCAAGCCACAAAGCTGCGAGTGAAGGAAGCTGTACAAGAAGAGGGCCTCCTTTCAGGATGCATAGTTGTGTTCAGACTTCTTCAGCATTACAGCAGTAACTTACAAGTGCCTTTGCGCTGCAGTGATTTCCAGTTCACTTTCAAAACCCCCCCTGACTTGAAATGTGACTCTTAACAGCCTTCTGTTCATGTAATAAAAGACAATTCTACAGGATATCCCAGTTAAGCAGGGCACTTAGTGTTCAGTTCCTGCTCAGGAGCTCATTATCCTCAAGTCCTACAAATAATACCTGGAGTTAATCGAGGCTTAATCATGGGGACAGTTTCCATGTTCATACTCATCCAGTACAAGTTCAGCTGTTATAATTTGACCTGTAAAGATAAGTTGTGTAATTCATCTGCCCTTTCATATGTAAGCAGCTACTATTTTTCCTGACTACCTTTTGGATATCATAATATGATTTTTTCTCTTCTGGAAGAGCTGAAGGAGATTTAAAATCTGTATTTACTGAATTAGAGCTCCATTATTTTCTGATGTCTGCAGTGTGAAATTATGTTCCAAATTTATACCAGCAATGCCATGTTTCAGAATGCAAATAGCATTATAACCTGTGGACATTTTCTGAGTAGCAGGTGCAGGCGAAGGCAACTGGTCAATATTAGTGAGAATAAAATTGTTTAATTACATTTTATTTTTAATGTTAAGCTTGCAAGATAATTGCCTCATTATGGACAGTAGATTCTGGTTTTAATATGTTGCTGTTTATTGGCTCTGCCTGTAGTTCCAGGAAAACTATAATTGATCATGAAAGTGTTTTGAGGGCTCAGAAATGGCTGGTGAGAGGAGTAGTTCAAAGGGATAAAAACGGGATCTCGAGGAAACCAGTCATTTCAGAGGCAAGAACCCCTGCAAGGTTAAGTTAAACTAATAGCACATTGGGTGAAATTGAGCTTACGTTTAGAGCTCCTAAAGGCACACATGGGAATATGAATTACTTTATTTTAATTGCATTATTTAATTTGAGCATTTAAAATGCTTTTCAATATTTAATACAACTATTTGGGAGCTGAAAATGTTTTTTCATTTGGATTTGTGTGTTTGCTTGTTGCTTGTGCTCACTATTTTGGTTCTACTCCAAAGAGCTCTTCTTTTTCCCTAGAAAAATAGTGAGAATTAATGTGTTGGCAAAATCCAGCCACGACTTCAAAGCAAGTTGTGAATAATGAATGCAGAAACTTTCTTTTACTGCAATGGAGTAAAACATTAGCCAGCTTTTTATTAAAAATGGTGCACTTGTAATTATGCCCCAGAAAATAACAATTTAAGTGCAGTTTCTCAGACCCTGCTCAGCCAAGACATTATGTGAATGGCCAGAGGGGGCCCCATTTGCTACCAGTGTCTGGTGCTGGTTGAGCCAGGTGTATGGCCCTACTGCAGGAGCAAGGCTTAAATATTCCTGTAGAATGAGCAAGTTGGCTGTCAAAGAATGAACTGAAACATGAACATGTTTGGTGTAGGAAAATAAGGTCTGACTACATGTTGCCTTAGTTTTACAGCAAAACAGTGTGTAATTCTTGATGCCATTCTGTAAAGTCTATAAAACAAATGTGCCAGAAGTAGCTGATTGTTTAAACATGATTCAAGAGTTGGGTTTACTCAGCCTCAGGGAATCCCAATAAACCCTCATATTGAAGTCAATGGGAGCTTTGTCATTGACTTAAACATTAAGGGGTGTAGTAGAGTGAAATAGTTTAAATCAAAGTTATTTAACTGTGATTTAAAACAACAAGCAGGAAACTCATTTAAATAATTGATTTTGATCTTATTGTGAATTTAGAATTTTAGCTCTTTTCTTAGAGATAAAGTCCTTGGCTGGCTTATCAAATTGAATGTACTATTTCTAACCAAAATAATAGTTAATTTTTGGGAAAGAAAAAAACAAACAAAAATGAAAAAAACAAAAAACGTCAGTTAAGCATTTCTGTTTCTGAACAAGTCTGGTTTTAGATTTATTTTTTGATGCATTTTTAAAGTCTACCAGCTGTTTGAAATTGCTGGAAATGCATGAGAATTAATTCAGTTCTGATTAATTCTTGAGCCATATATTAGTTTTTAAATGGCATTGCTTCAAAGCTGAGTGTAACCAAACTCTGCATTCACTTTATTCACCATTTGGAGTGAATTATTGTGGACACTAGAGGGAGCACATATTGCTCTAGGAATGCAAAAGTCACTGCACATGCAAGTTTCTAGGGATTAGAAAAGTATTTTTTGTCCTGTTAAACCAGTGATCTCAACAGATGGCAATATAATGCAATGTCTATATTATCAGTAGGCAAATGCATATCTCAGGTCATTTGTCACGGAGAAAGCACGTAAAAAATAAAGAGCATTTTGTGAGAAATCTTTTTTAAAAGTAAGTTTTCTACCCTTTCTAGAACAATGTTTTGTGTTCTCCAAAGGTTTGCAGTACAGTGGGTTGCAAAATGGCAATTCTCTGCACAGCAACTTCAGCCAAATGGGACTTTGCAGCCGAGACGGCCGCGGGGGTTGAGAGGAGGCTGCCCAGCATCTGCCCTGGCCTCCACCAAGGCCTCGTCTCCCCTGGGCTGAGCGAGTTCCTCAGCCCTTCAGGGGACCCTGCACGAGCTGCAGCAGCCTGGCAATGCGGAGGCCAAATGGAAGGTTTTCCTTGAAATATATTTAAAAATGCTGTTTATATTTTACCCTCTGCTTCCTGTGTTGCTAAGAAAATCTACTGTCTGGCTGGAATAAGATGGCTAAAATATGAAATGACTTTTAGGCTGAGAGATAGTGCTCTTGCAGGGATTTTACCATGGTATTTTACACAAAATGTGATTTCAATGATGGATTTTTTTTTTAAAAAGGAGGAATACTAATACACTCAGATTTTCTAAGTTTTAATATGAATTGGACCACTAACAGTAACTGTTTTTTCTTTTTTTTCCCCTTATCACTTTAACCATTTTTAACACAAAGTTCCCATGAGCTACATCAGTTTCAGTGATGTATTTGTTATATGCATTTCAGAGGAAATACACTGCTTTTCATAAAAGAATATTTTGTCTCAGGTACAATTCTATTGGCTTGTGTTAAAATGCATTAATTTGACTGAAATTTTAAGGCTTCAGGGCAAATGAATTATTTTTTTCCTGGTAGTACATTGTAGTCAGAGCCCATTTGTTTCAGTAAATCTCCATATAAAAGCAACTGTATTCTTTAAAAAAGATTAGATATTCAGTCAGGCATCATTTTCAAACTTGGCATTCTTTCTAACATAAAATATTATGGCATTCAATATAATGAATACCTTAAAATCTTATTCTATTCAACTTATTTTTATTGTATGTAATTGTCTATCTATTATGTGCTTAATTAAATGGAAATAGTTCCTGCTTTTCTGTCTTAACTTGAGGATAATAAGCCTGGCTGACTAATGCCTATTTAACCGCACAGATAAGACAAGTTAAACTGAAGTGGGATGTGACTGTAACGTGTTTTCCCTCTCCACAGACAAGGGACTTCAGATTTCTGATCCAAAACAGTGATAGGCACAGCCGTGACAGCCAGGCATCAGCTACACCTCTTGATTGGACACTGATTTCCATGAGGTTGATCATCATGCAGATCCTTTGCTGTCATCTTCAGGAAGCATTAGCTCTTTAACAAAACATACTTTCCATTCCCGTTTTGAAATCCATGGAAAATCCTGTCAGTGAGGAATCGTGCAAGTATTCTGCAGTGTTTCCCGAGCTTCTCCCTTCTATTTTTTTTCCCCTCTCACTTTGCCTCCAGTCTTCTCTTCAGTAAAAGTTGGTCTTCTCCACGGCTATTCACTAGCTCATGCTCTTGATAGCTTCATATAAACGATTTCTAAAATTACAGATGTGGTAGTTCTGGCCTGGATCAGGCCACATTCATTATGTGTCAGTAGATGGGGTTCCAATGGACTTCTGCTCCATTGCCAGCACTCCACTTGACTCCCTGGCTGTGCAGCAGAGTCATTACATGATGCATGACAGTCTGCCCCCATGCTCATACATAAGTTTAATTATTTGTGCTTTTTCTATTCTACTGTTTCACTGTGGACTTGACTAGCTGTAACACTAGGACAAGGAGCTGGCTTTGGTGTCATCAGTTACTTCTAAACCAGAGAGTTCTTGACTGGATCTGGGCTGCTGGGGGCTGTTGGGGTGCACAGTGCTGTTGGGGCTCACTAAGGAGGATGGAAAAATCTTTTCTTCCCTCCTACCTAATGCCCTTCACCTCCTTCAGTAAGTCTCTTCCTACAGTGTGATAAGAATGACATTGGATTGATAAACTGCTTAAAATGTGTATTATTAACCCAGTCGCAGCATTTTGAACATGCCTAACATTAATGTTGAATACGTGTAAATAAGATATACAATACCTACTTCTCATGGAAATGCTGTTTGTGCATGTTTTGTTGTCAGTGAACTATTTCTCTGTGTTTGCCTATCAGTCATCCCTAAATCTCATGAAAGTGGTAAGTTAATACTGAAATTCTGCTAGGGCTGCCTTTAATTCTCACAAATGCATGAGCAATTTTCTTACACACAGCAAGAGCCTATCTGCATACAGAAGTCCTATTAACTCTAACAGTGGTTATTCAAAGTTAAACAAAGGCAAGTAGAAGCCTGTGTGTTTAAATTCCAACCAATATGGCTTATCAGCAAATTAATGACTTACAAAGCCCAAACCAATTCTGCTACATTTAATATTCCACAACTGCAAACCAACATATTATATACATTAATCAATTTGTCATAAATAGCCCCCTATTTCATATACAAGCAAATAAAATGGACAAGCCACTGCATATTTTATTCATAAACCAATATATAACAAGCAAATGGACTTTGATGTAAGCATATTTTATTTTAAAAGTGAGAGATTAAATCTATATGCTTGTTATACAAATTTATGTAACTTGTATGAATCAATATGTGATATATAACCTATTTTAAACTCTGACATGTTTGGTACTTCCTAATTACTTCAATTTTCATGAAAAGTTCCTGGTTTTAAGAGTCCTAGAAGCAACTCAGATTTTAATTAAAAGTTTTACCTTGGTTTTCAAAAGGTCATTTTAGCCAAGGGGAGATAATGTCCCTTTATAGTAGCACATCTTGCTTCTGTTCCTAATTGACATTATTTGCTCACTGCTGAAGAATAATTCATGCTGCTGGTAAGGGGAGGAAAAAAGTGAAATTTCAGTAGTGTTATTGCAGTGTTTCTTTTTTTAAGAATAATATTTTTCTGTAACAGAAGGTTCATGTTTTTTCATTGCCCTATTAGGTAAGTGATGTTGAAAAAGAAAAGCGTAACATTATACTTAATTGGTCAGAAATAGGTGATATTTTCCTAATGAAGGGAAAATGACTGCCGGAATGTGTTTACTTAGGAGTCAGTAGCGTGCACTCTGGCCCTCTGGAAAATTAAATGTTGAACTGTGTCACCAGCCTTCAGCTTCCAAGGCAGTCCTGGAATTTCTCGGCTCATGTATTTCCCTTTGGTTAGCAAAGCGTAGTGTCCAGAATGTTCATGGATCATCTGTAAATCCAACAAAACAGGTCCAAAATTTCACCTGTGTGGCAGAACCCCAGGCCCTTAATCACGTTTGTTGTCCTCCAGTAGCTCCATGTTCTTCTTGAAATGGGGAGCCCAGAACTGGATGGTGACGGGGATGGGTTCCCAAATGCTCTCTCACTTTGCTTTGAGAACCAAGGATCCTGCTGAGCCCCACGAATTATTCAATCAATGAATTCTTAATGTGCAGAAGGTCAGATGTGTTTTTATAATAGAGATGTGTAATTAAAGTGTTACAGTGCATGTGTGATGTTTAAAAGATCTCTTTATGACAGACTGTTGTTTGCCATAATCTGTCAAGTAGTTAATTTTAAATACTATGAAAACACATATCCATATGTATATTACTCTGCAAAGTTATTAAGTTGCTTAGGACCGTGATAATGCATATTTTTAATGTTTTCTCTGCTTCTGTTTTCGTATTAGATGGCTTTCAGAGCCATAATTGTCTTTTATACTAACTGCAAAATTATTCCTGTTGCTGTTTCTTAAAACATCTTGTAACGTTTTAGATTTTTACCTTCCCTTTTCTTCCTGGATGGAATAGTAACCTACCCCTGCACCCTAAGTCTGCCTTACTGTTCCTTACTATAATTTTATTGTAATCTAAATGAATTGATTTACTGTCTGAATTGCTTGACCCAGGGCCTGCATTTTCAGAGATATATTCTAAAGAAGGGTATATGAATTCATGCTTAGGTAGCAAAATATATAATCTGATCATCAAAAATTGCAGAGTTCCCTGCACTTCCCACAATATTCTTCCTATCAAAGACTTTGGAAAGATTTTTGGAGATTCTTTTTCAAATCCTGGTTCAGGTTCTCATTTCTACCAAGGTTAATGGAGTTAGGCTGCTCTGTCTCAGAGAAGAATGGGGCACACGGCTCCAGAGTTTTCAGTATCCTACTGACACAGACTACTGCCACTATGTACTTGGGCTTCCTGCAGATTCTTGTTTTTTTTTTATCAGCAATGTTCACAATTACTCTGTCACTGTTTGTAAACAATGCTCAGAATTCTCTTACAAATTCTCAAGAATCAATGTTTGTTCCTTATCTTTAGTGGGTTTTCTATTTTACATAACTTTGAGTCCTCAAAGATAACAGCAGAAAGGAGGAAGCTCACCCTAAAGTCAGCATCACCACAAGCTCATTCCTGACCCTTGCATGGTCTCATTAAAAAAAGACAGGTAGAGACTTTATGCATAAATCCTTTATAAGTAATTTTAAGGAGGGTTAAATGTGTACATCTTCATCTGAAGAATGAAGTTGGGTGGTTTGGAAATGTCCTCTGGACAGTTGTCAGCTGACTTACAAGTTGGTTAGAGGAAAAATAACATTTCTGCTGCACTGTGACCGTGCGCAGTGCAAAGATGAGGGCAGTGTCACCTGCTTCAGCAAGGACCTTGTAGGCAGAGAGAGCTATTGGGAACTGGTTGCCCAGAGGGATGGTGATATCCCTAAAAATGTTAAACATGCTACTGAAATAGGCCTTGTGCAATCAGTTTTTTTTTTTTTTTTTTTTTTTCTGCATTTAACACTACTTTGAGCTGGCAGTGGGATTATAGACCCTGGAGATTCCTTCCAGTTTAAGTAGCGTGTGATTTTTAAGGCTATAATAATACAGCTTTAAGTAGTCAGAATATCCTTCCTAGATAAGTATTTCAAAACAAAATGAAAAAAAGGGGAGGGCAAAACCACTTCTTTTCCTAGGACTGCGAAAGAGACCTTTAAACCTTATCTGACGATTGCACCAGAAGAGCAGACTCTGAGGAGACAGCCACGTAGGCCAGATGTATGTCAGCTTCCAGCTAACTTAAATCATGGTTTATTCCGAAATGATCTGTAAAAGCTGCAGTGTGCAAGCATGCTCTTGTTGTAAGGTAGCACAAAATATCAAAAGTTCAAGAAGGAGCTGCTATATAAATTTGCAAAGGAGATGTGCAGAGTATAAAAGGCTTTCTTTGGAAAGGCTGATCCAGCTACAGCAAGTGCTTGTAGCTATTGCATAACTACTATGGGACACTTGGAAAAGCTGGTAATGCAGTGCTGAAAATGTGGTGTTTACCTCAGGGTAGGTTTTTACTGTAAGTGAACTTCTTTTTAACTACTTCTAACAAATAGTTAAATAGGCTAAAACAAGTAGCTCGAAGTGGAGAATGGCAGATTTTGCTTTGCACGGTAGTATTGATAATATCTGGAAATTCAGAAAGAATTCTGAGCACTGCCAACATATACCAAGTGACTAGAGAAAGACTGTCCAGAAACATTTGGCTTCAGAAGTTCAGCTTCCGCCTGGACTGGTGAAAAACAGTGTTGATCCTTAGGTAAAGCTCCTCTTCATGTTAACTCAGTCAGGATTGTGAACATCTAGGAGCAAAGAGCATCGTGGATTCTGGGCATTGCTACTCGGAGGAACAAGAAGTTGCCTCTCCATCCCTCTGAGAAAGGGAACCTGCTGGCAGTTTTA
>JAUBOD010000908.1:638058-664503 GCA_032353885.1 Nothura maculosa
TTTTAAGTTTAGGGAAAATTGCCAAATTAAGGATTTGAATCATAATCGAACAGAAATGTTTTTCCAGGAATGCAAAAAATGCACACTAGGTACTTGTAAGAATCAGCATTACTGTAAATGGGGAATGAAAAATTAGTCTGTTAAAATCCTCCATATGAGATTATTCTACCAGTTGAAAATGTTTCTTTTCTGGACATCAGAGATCCAGGGCATGGCAGAGCCAGGTCAGAACTGGGGTCTGTTTCCCCCCCTTATTAATGGGCAGTGTCAGATTTGTACCTAAAGCAGAGTAAGAAACTATAACAAACATCTAATATAACCGACACAAAAGCGTACAGAATGTCACTGAAGACATTATTTGTTTGTGGCAACAGTATTAGCTTTGTTTTTCAGCGCTTTGCCTATTTGCATTTCTATGCTCTTTGTTTCCTGAGGAAATCTGTTCCCATTTAATGAGAAAGAGAAGCTAAGATACATACTTGTTAGCAGGCCTGATTTGCTGTGCTCTGCCAAAGATTCTTTGCAAGTCTTTCTGAGGAGTGTGGTAAGAGAAGAGAATTTGCTCTCCCTTCTAAGTGCTTAACAGGGACGGTTGTTGCGGCTTTCCTACCACTGCCCCCCTTGTTTCTGAGCCGGAGTTCACACTTTTTGCTCTTAATAGAATTATAAAAAGACAATACCTATCATTTCACTTGCCATACATATATACATACGTGCATAGCCTTAACTTCAGGAAGAATGTCAATGTCCTTCTAGGGACAAAGTAAGATGTGGAAAATAGAAACAAGACGAGAGTAAGGAAGCTCAAGAAATATATGAGATTTGAAAGAAGGTTTGTTTTTCCATCTGAAAAAATGATGATTAGAATAGCTTGAAATACAAAGGAAAAATGGTTACATTGTCAAGCAAATTTCAATTCTGGGCATTTCTAGATTTGACTAATTATTTCAGAATGTGAATGCTTGAGTCTAATTTGCTTGAGTCTAATTAAAAGAAAAGAAGGTTTCCAGATATTTTAAAACTGTAAATCCATCTAAGATTATAATTATCTGTTTCCTTATAAATCGTCAGAGCCATGTAAATATCTAAAAAGTTCAAATATCACAAATAAGATGTTAAATTGTGTACAAAATTATATGCAATTTGAAAAAAATGCCCTCATCTGCTGTTTTACAAAATGATCTTCTTGCTCTTTTGGGACCCAATGTACTTTTGTGACTTTTTCCATGCACTTCTGTAACTTTTTTGCCTATCCATGTGCCCACTTAAACAGGTCCTTTCCTTCTGTATCACAATGTGTTCATGCTTTTATACAGATGGATTGCCTACCAATATTTCACAAATAATGGCCACAAACACATTACTCAGGAATGGGGAAATTACAGATTAAATGTGAGCGAGGCAAAGTTATATTGTTCGCTAAACAAGGAACTCATGAATCAAACTGAGTCTTGCACTTTAATCAACTTATCCGTCTTGACAGGTTCTCCACAAATGCACAATCATCAATCATTTATGTGTAATGTACATATGCATGGACAAATTGCTAACTGTCAGGCGTGTAGCTGGCTCCACCAATTCCACTTACAGTGAGACAACTGCAACAGAGAAAATAAACCTCGTTCCAGGTAGCACCGGAGCAATGGAGCACAAAGCATTAAATAAGTTAAGTTCAAGACACAAAATCAGACAGCTCCGAGTGTCTGCAATACACACACAGTCTGCCTCAGCCTGAGAGCGCTACCCAAGTAATTCACAGTATTCTGTCTTAATTATGGATTCTAATTCTCTATAAGAAAATAAACAAATCTCCTGCTATAGCAGTCCGTATGGCTGGCAGTAGCTATGTGCAGTGCCAAACACCTGTTGACAAGGACTTTGGTTACTTTAAACTAATCAGCACGCTAGAACAACAGTGTAATCCCCAAAGGCAGTTTCCAAATAATACAGACTTCACAGCTTTGGCAAGATACAGTGGGAAAATTGAGCACTTGGAATGTTTTGTGTGAGCAGAAAATGGCTGAATTGTCAAAATGGAAACATTTAGCAGCCATAATTTGATTTCAGCAAAACTGTGATGGAATTACAGCAGAATTGGTCATTTTCTGCCAACTTGTTCATAGATTTCCTAGCAGATCAGTGGGAGAAGTGCTAACTAATGGAATCGGGATGGTCCCTGTGTACCAGCCTGGCCTTCTCCAGCGTGCCAGGGGTGTGTTGGTAGAGAACAGATCTGGGGACATCCCGTTTTTCCAGCTCCTTCCCATCCCTCTCCATAGCTATTGAAGAACCTAGAAGTCCCCTGAATGTGATGTATGTACCCTCACCTTGGAAATTGTTTTTTTAAGGTTTAGACAATAGAATGGTTACGTTTCATCATTTAACTTCCTGCAAAAAATGACTTTCTAATTTGCCTGAGGTTTTTATAAAACTCGTTTGCAGTTGCCACAGTGATAAGTAAAGATTTGCAAAAAAAAAAAACACCTTAAAACACTTTAAAACTGAGCTATGCAAAGGCTGTCTGCACTGGTTCCCTATGGTATAATGCACTAGAGCTCCTCTGAACAGCAGTTCTAGTTGTAATTAATGAAAAGGTATAGATTAAGATTAGCACACCTCTATTTAGTGTACACAGGCATTTTACAAACTGCAGATGTGAGCTGCAATTTAGACTCTATATGTGTGCTTGAAATCAGGTTAACTCTTTAATTACAAATTTCATACAATAGCAAAAACATATATCACAAATGTACCAAAATACACAGTAATTTGCACTTGCAATCATATTCCATCTTCATCTTCTCTTGCTTTTAATTTTTTCCTTAAAAACACATCTACAAGCGACTTCCTTGTGAGCAAAATCTTCATGTTGTTAGTATTATTGATCTGTTGTGCTATCTGTTGGTGTTTTATTTCCTCCCTTTAATTGGTTGCCACCTTTTCATAGCCTTTGAATAGTGATGCACACTGTAGGGCTTGAGCCTATTGCACATATAAGGTTTTTGTACCACGTTCCTACTGAAATCGGGTAAGTTCCATGTAAGTACGTGGTTCTTTTCCCCTCCGGACCTTGCCATAGGACCAAGGCCTTGGGTTTTCCATTCTTCACGTTGTCAGATAATGGTTAGTCTTTAAAGCATTATATATATACATATATATATATATATATATATATATAGTATTATTTAAGTGAGAAGGAATTTGTAATCTCTACTGAATGCATTAGAATATTTTAAATTAAAAAACAATCAAAGAAACAAACTGCTTAATGAAAACAAAGTGCACTGGATCCCAAAGCCTTGGGAAGGTACTCTTGAAAGGTACCTTCAGTGTAGGTCTTGTGGTTACTAGCAGTAAAGCAGAATAGCTTTTATTTTATAATATCACTGGCTTTGGGTATGGAAACTGCTCTGGAGAGCTCTGAGTTGGGCTCCTAATCTTTGGATCTCCCCCTGGCTGCACCACAGCTCAGGTTGGGTTGCTCTTGTCCAACCCAGACCACCTGCAAACTTGCACAGTTTCACAGATACAGACCCGGAGTCGAAACACTGCGTTTGATCCATTATTTGGAAATGTTTCTATTTTTCAATTTGAAATTATTCTTATTAAGTAATTTATATTTACAACTTGATATAATACAAAAATGATAGGCCTTATTTAAACTAAGCTATTCGCACCAAGTTAACCTTAAAATATTTATATGTACATATTTTGAAAATATAGGACCTGTTCAGAATTGAAACAAACATAAGATTTAAAGTATCTGTATATTATTTAGGATAGCAGTGATGGGTTTGGTGTCTGCTTTGATGACGATTGGTGCTGGATCAGAAAAGTAGATATCACACTGTCTTTCAGCACTATGTATGCCTAACAGGCTTCATTAAGTGTGCTATGGATATTGAATTTTCTGATCATGAAAAGCAAAAGTTGTCAGTCACGTCACTTGCATCTGCTCTCGTTTTAACATTCAAAGCTAGGACTGAATTGCTCCCTCATTCAAAATCAGAATTATATATATATATCTAGCCAGGTTTTTCAAAACCTTCCTAACTTTGTAGAGATAATCAATAGTCTGTTTTATCAGGCACTACAGGTATTCAATCCCTATTAGCCTTTCAACCCCTGCTGCCACAAATTAGTCATATTCATCCTGTGCAATTCCAGCTGGATAGAAGTCATTCCCAGTGATGTAATACACACATACACATGCATACAAGTACACAGAGCAATAATAATATGTGTGAAAGGACATGTTGAACACACTCCATCGGGAAGACAATGACCTTCTGCAGTACCAAATGAATTACAAAATCTTTCCTAGCTACTACAAGTGTATAGATCATATTCTTAGCGTGCCCATAAAAGTCACAGTTGCTGTCAATTTGAGAAATTTCAGCTCGGTGCTCGTGTTTCTCTTTTGCTGTCACTGGAGAAAAGCAATCCTTCTCATTAGAAGGACGGGGTGTACTACTGCATAGAGCCTTGACAAATGACCTTTTCCTGGCTTTAATAGCTCTAGAATCTGTAGCCCTGAAAAACATGTGCTTACATTTGCCATTTGAATGCTAGAGCAGTGCCTATCTCGCTTGGTCTTTTCAGGTAGTGTTATTGAAGATGTCTTTTAGCGTATTTATCATATAAATTTCTTCTGTTCTAAGCAGCAGACTGATATTTTGCATGCCCTCTTTTATTAAACTCTTCGGTTTCATAAAAACAGCTACTAAATGCATTAACATGGCTATTGTAAAATTACCTTTTATTCCTCATTGCATTAAGGAGGAAAAGAAAGGCTGTCATTCTTGCACCTTTCCTCCGAAGAACCGAACGGATCCTTCCTTCGAACCGGAGCGTTTCCCAGCACAAGTGCTCAGCCAGGCTATAGGAGACCAGAGCCTGTCCTATAGCAAAGAAAAATGGTGCAGTTTGATGCTGCGCATGGATTTGTGCAAATTCAAATAATACAAAACAGCGCTGCAAATACTTTAAATTCAGATCACTATTACAGCTAGAAAACTATACTTTTCTTAAAACGAACAGCATAACACTTTGGATGAGACTCTTTATGTGACTTTTTAGCTTATTAGAATAGCGTGGTTGTTTAGAGAGAATGAAAATGTTCTCCACCAAGTGCAAAATTCACAATTGTATGGCACAAGATGACATAAACATTACATTACAGCTGAAGTTTGTTTAGGATGCAATTTTGATGCAGCAAAAACATATGTTGAAAGTCCTATCCTTGAGTTATTTGAAAAGATGATAATGTGGCAGAAAGACCTGTCAAAACAGTGCAGAAAGCAAAGCACTGAAGGGAAGGAAATCTGATGTAAAGCTTTTCATGCCCACCTCAAAATATTTATGTAAATGCACCCAGTGATTTATGGAGAAGAAACAAGTGGTAGGCATAGGAAAGGTAGAGCTGAAAGGATGTGAAACAAAGGTTATAATTCTGAGTCAGTGGTTTTCGTTAGAATCAGACTGAATAAAAGAAGAAAAGTAAACTAAAATGTTACTTTTGAAATTCGCATAGTTCATTTAGGCTTTTCTGAATTTCACTGAACAAAACTTGCTGCAATTCAATGGGCTGGCCTGAATTTGATTCATTTACACCACTTACTGCAAAACTATTAAATATTTTAAGTCTAAAGCCCTGCAAAGGCCCCCGGAGCAGAATCCAAATTCCTGCAGCCAGCATCTGCACAGCGCTGTTTGTGTCGAGGCCCTGGAGAACTGGACTCACTGCTTGTCAACCCATCACAGCAACAAATATCATACCCAATTGCTCTATCTATTAAACTATATATATATAAGTATATATATATATGCCTATGCAGGGAAAGAGCTAAGATGCCACTTATACTATTGCAGTCTGTCCTTGAATTTTGTAATAAACCAGACACAATAAGATCAATTTATACCATCAAAACACATAGTAATGTTCTGCAGTGAGCAACAGGGATCTCACTGTAGTTATTGAATGTAGTTTTCACATATTTAAACATATTATTTTCATATTTAAATGTAATATCAGCAATAATGTGTATTTATTTAACCACATATTTTTGAAATGTGAACAACAGTGTATGCAAAACATCATTTCTAAAGAGTAGAAATGGTGAATACATTTAGCTAATGAAATGCTTTTAAAATACTACTTTCCATTGTCACTAGAATTTGATAAGGGCAAACATCATAGGAAAAAAAAAGAAAGGTCATTTATGACAAGAACGTAAATATGCAATAACTCCTTAGCAAAAATAGGTTTGAAGTTCGTTGCTTTTCTCTTCCTTAAAGTGTAAAATACCTTAAACTTATTATTTATAGGCTTAAAATTCAAGCTGTGCCTTTTTCTTCCTATTTTTTTCATCTGCTGGAACAGTCTGTGTTTAGGATCCTATTTAATCTCATCCCGTGTAATCACTAGCATAGGGACAGCGAGTCCCACTTAATATTTTTTACTCATTGAGCCCAGATGAGCTATTTTATTGTGTTATCACTGTGAAAGATCCTGGCAAGAGTCCCCCTGTGAAGCCGGCCTGGCCAGGAGCAGGGCAGTGTGAGATGCACAGCTGCAATCAGCAGTGCGGGTCACAGAGCCCCTGCGCTCTCAGGTGCTCGTGGTACCACAGAGACTAATTAAGTGGAGTGGCAATTAATAGGACAAAGGCAGACTCAGCTGTGCTATTCTGGACCAAGAATTCCTTGGTCCAGAAGACCAAGAATCTTTTTCTCTGCAGACTTGGAAACTCTTGTGAGTTGGAGCTAAACAAGAGATGGGACTATGGAAAATTTATACCAAAAGGGAGCAAATCACTGCCCTAAATCTGGCCCTTCGCAGACCTGCTGTGCACTGGGCTTCACTCCCCTTCTACGTGCCCCCTTTTCTGCTTGTTTTGATTCTCAGAATTTTCTGCCCTTCTCTTTAAATAATAGGAGTGTTTATTTAAGGACAAGTAAGAAGCACTAGGAGGGGAGGCTTTGTGATTAACCTGTGTGCTCCGCATTGAAAGACTGTTTGAAGGGGGGTGTTACTGGGAGTGCCTTTAATCAGGAAAAGTGACAAACAATTTGTTGTAAGACCCATAAATACTGGTTGGAAACTAATTTCAGTGGCATAGAAGACAATCAACTCTTGCATGTTAAGGAAGTGGAAAGAGAGGAGCCCTGTATGCTGCCACTCGAGCAGTGTTTTGCATTCATTTAGAAAAAGTCCTTACTTCTTTTGACCACAGCAGCTATTTTTTAACCACAGCGAAAAGCAGAAAAATGTTCGGAAAACATAGTAATATGCAAAAAACTACATGATTTTCCCTTTTTGCTTCTCAGTGGTTTTTAATATTCATAAATTGCCTCGTTACATAAGATCTTGACCTTCTCTGTTACCAAAGCTCTCACCTAGAAATCCTGCAAAGTTTCAATTTCTAAATGTCACAAAATATCAAATGAGTGCAGAAGACAAGAAGCAAGTCAATAAATGTTTGTATTCTTCTCTGAATGCTCTTTTTATTTCATTTTCTATGGAAAAAAAAATAACCCAAAGTTTAATCTGCCCTCCAAATAAAAAGAAAAACGGAGAACAGAGCCTGGAGTAACAGTCAGTTAAAAGTATTGATTACAGTGCATAGCAATTTACTGAAAAATAAATAAATAAGCCTGAAATGCCTTCAGACTATTTAGGAGAACGCATACTGTTTCCTATGGTGGGAAGAAGTATAATTAAAAAGCTATCAACAGTCTGGGATTGTCAAAAGTACTTTGTCACCTGAAGCACATTCCTTGTAATTATCTTTTAGGCTTTAAGCTAGATCACCATTAACCTCCAAAGAAGCAGGGTTACTATGCTTTCTGGTGTGAAAAATTGTATCATCATGTAAATTAAACCCTGTTAGCTAGTCAAATTGGATTTGGGAAAGGATTGAGTATTAAACCTAGTCATGTATATTATCAAATGACACAAGGCATGAAATGCTAAGAGGGAGAGAAACAGGGAATTATTTTTTTCCTCCTTAAAAATATCAACTTTATTTTGTGAAGGTTAAAGCCAAGAGAAATGCAATGGTACCTATACGTCCATACACTCTGATTGCATACATATATAAAATAAGACAACTCAGGGTTAGCTGATAATAATGTAGCAGTACCTGAAATCACACTTATCTATTGCCCAGGATCTCTTGCTCTGACAAGTAATTACCTAGGATGATAGGCAAAGACTCCTGCCACCCAAATTTCCTCCCAATGACTCTGCAGCAGTGGTGAAGTCATGCAACTCCCTTCTCTGTAGTCTCTAAATATAAAAATAATTTGCCAGAAATCCCAAAGAGACTTGGAATATTTTGTTTTATTTTGAAGAGAACATTTATTTTCCTGCCAAATGACCGCACGCAGACAATGAGCCCTATCCAGCATTTATCATCTTGCTGCTTTCAACTAGTGGAAAGTGGATAATTCAAGTGGTGTGCGCAATAAATGAGAAGATCCAACTGGTTCCATATAAACCTCTCAAAAGCCTCAAAATGGAAAGTAAGGCAGGTTAATATGAATTGCAAAAGGACACAATTAATTTGTACATGAAAGAAAAATTTTAGTATGCCATTAGCCTCTGTAACAGCCAAAAATAAAAAAGGCAATCATGGGTAACCTTGCCAAAAGTACACCCGACTGCTCGCCACGAAAAAGCTCTGTATTTTAAGGAGAATATCGACGCTTTAAACAATTTTTTCAGTTATTCTGTTTATTCTGTTAATATTCTGTTCTATTAATTAGTATCCCATCCTTTATTTGCTGCCAATGGAGTTAAGTTTAAAAAATCATATTAGGCTGTATGCTCATTTTATAATCAAAGAAATTTTAAGACATTCTGCTAAGGAAAGTGCAAGTCCTGGTGTCATTGCTGTTCAGTTTATTCTGAAGCCTTGAAAACATTTCAGATTTCCTCTGCGTGCCTGTTCCTTTGTGCATGGCTTATTAAAGAAAGCATCAGAAAAATAATAATGAGGAAGTTGGAAATCTCCTTTCTACCTCCCACAACTTTAGCAAGCTTAATTTTCCCTTTGAATTTTTGTTTTAAATTTAAGTCTCTTCTTCTCTTTTATCCTCCTTGCTTCTCCCTATGTCACTTAATCTTTTTAAGCATGTATTATGTGCAGTATTCAGGATAAAAAGTACATTCTCTCAAGTTTTCTTTTTTATTAATTAATTTCATCTATACATATAGCTTGCCATGGTCATAACATGCTCCTGAAGACTCCTGCTAACAATAAAAGTTAAATTACTTTACAGATACTAAAATGACACCATTGTGAGACTGATGAATTATTTTCTGCATACTATCAAAAGAAATCATGGCATTTCACTAACCTAATGTAATCAATAATTCTTAATTCCTATTCAATCACTGCTCGCTTCTCTTTATCAGAACATGAGTTCAACACTCACTGATGAGGCCTCTATGGAAGCATCCGATAGGGTAATAAATAACAGGGATAGAACAGGAGCGCCCCTAGGGAACAGCAGGAGCCGGGGTCTGGACAGTGCACGTGGTAATTCCCACTCCCAGAAACCTCATGGGGATTATTTAGTAGAAAAACATATTTCTCAAAAATACGTGTAATGTCCTCATGCTTCGTAATACCTAATATGTATTTACTTGGAAAGCGTCATTAAGATTATTTGTGCTAGGGTGGTCTGGGGGATTGTCCTGGCGGGCATTTCATTTCTGAGGGAAGGCCTGGTCTTCTTGAATTCCACTATCTTCCTTGCTATTTGCTTCTGTTTTCTCCCTAAAAAAACCTTTGAATTTAGTACCTTTTAAGTGCATCGAAGCATCAGTGAACATCATTTTCTAGCAGCGATGTCCACTGAAGCTGGGCTGCCCGTGGGTGCGGGAATTTCTTTTCTCTGGAAATCTCATTACTGGTTGCTCTGTACGATCTCCTCTGCTTGTATTTAAGGCTGTGGCATGGGGATAGTGACAAAATATGTGGCTTGTCCCCAGAACCTGGCTGATGAGCACAGACTGTGTGTGTTGATGCTCAAGTGTTGATGCTCAAGCTCTCCCTGCTGCAACGTCCCTTGCTCTTAACAGGAATGCTGGAAATCCCAGTTATGTCAAAACTGTTTCAAAACTAAAAAAAGTCCCCACAAATGAAGCATCTCAGAGTCAAGGGTGATGGCTCCTGCATGTGAAATGTCGCTATTGTCTCGTTCCATAGCAAGGACAGGCAGTCACACCAGGTGCAGCGCTGGTGCACGCGGAGCAGCTCGCAGCTGCCTGCACATCCTGCTCCCCTTTGCCGGAAACGCTCTATGCAGCCACTGCTGCCTTGGGAACTTTTGGTATTTGGATTCTAGATCTGAACTTTCCTTTATATATATTTTGATATCTACTGGCTGCATCTGCATGCACAAAGTGCTTCTTAAAAAGATCCAGTTGTGTCTCTCTGTTTTGGATTGATGAATGTTTACTTGTGATAGCACTTTAAAGTCAAGCATATCTTGCCATATATATTTAGATGATTGTGCTAATTATGCAACTATACTTGCTATCCTGAGTTTCCCTCTTTTTCTGTTCTTTGATCTTCTAAATCTGCAGAGAACAAGATAGATGATAACCTTGTAGTCAGTGGATCCGTATTTCTAGCACAGAAGAGAATCTGTCTCTCATTACTATAGCAGGTTTATATATATACGCAGGTTTTTATTCTTCTCTGATCCTTCTTTGCCATTTCTGACAAATTTCTCCCTGCCTCAGTGATTTGACTCATTTTTTTTCCCTTTTTCCTTTTGGAGGAAAGCTTTAGCAGCCTCTCCTGTTTTCTTCCCTCGTGCACCCTCTCCCTCTCCGTGGCTGCTCTGCCGAGAGCCGTGTTTCTTTTTCCCTGCCCTTCCCTGCAGTCCGTTCTTATTTCAGCCGTGGCACAGATTTTGTATTTCAGCTTAAGGGTAACTCACCTTTTCTGCCACCTTTGCAGTGCTGTGGAAAACAGCCCCCTTGATGAGCCAGCCTTGCTCGAAAGCAAGTAATGGCAATTACAGCCTCCTCAAGGATTCCTCTTATGCGTTGATTATCTTTAGCACTAATCACTGAATGGGATTGACTGGCACAAAGATCTGCACCCGGATCTAACGCTGAAGTCAGCCCTGATTTGAGCAAGGGGCTGGACCTCCTGAGGCCCTTACAACTGAAATTATTGTGCGATTCTAAACATAGCCTTTTCCTAAAGAATTCTTTGAGCAGAAGTGTAAGACTCCCTAAGGATGCATGAAGCTTCTTCTCTTCTTCCCCATCATGATTTCTCAGCTTCATTTTGCCTCCCAAAGAATCCACACTTGAAAGCACAGCGAGGGTATTAGACTTCTCTCCAAAAATGTTACAGAAATGTCAAGTTCCAATTAATCTCAGAGTTTATTTTTCTGTTTTACATCCTCGGATGGATGAAATTACTAGGGACTGCTCTCATATAGAAATCTGGACATTAGGTGTAAGAGGATAATAATAAGCCTGGATTTTCCTTGAATTATTTTATCCAGGTCACCTAAATTTTATTGGCTTATTATTAAGGAGGGGAAAAAAAAAGAGGGGAGAAAAAAAGCAGGTGAAGGGCTGCATCATATGCAGTAAAACTTGAAACTTTTGAGAGGAAATGCAGACAGAAAAGAGTGGCATAATTTGTTTAGTTGCTGTGAGTTCCACGAGGGACTAATTTGGCCTGAGAAGCTGATAATCATGTAACACAGATGTTGCAGTATTGGGAGGCAATGGTCCATAAGAGCAGAAGGAACAATATTACGTCCCAAAGAACCTAGCAAGTGAATGAGATGTCAGGGGGGATTCTTTGCACAAACACAGAGTCAATACTGGGTGCCAGATCAAAGAGCGCCTAAGAAAATACAGCACTTTACTAGATTTTAGATTAAATCTGCTCTTGTCCATTTTAGGACAATTAGAGGGTGTTTTAGTAACATCTTGTAACTGCATATATTTCAATGGAAGTTCAATCTGCAAATGTGGCTTCTATTGCTTCACTAATAATATAACAACTTTGAAAGAAATTTTGTCATAATACAATAACCCTTTGTATGTTCTAAGATATGTAAAAGTCTATAGATGCTCGTGTATTTTGCAAAGCAGTTACACAGTTTGTCATCTGGAGGATAGAGGTCAGAGACTTGCTAGAAATAGAACAATTATGGTACTCTGTGTTTAAATATCAAATGCATTAACCAGACACAAAGTTACAGTTATGATATTAGAATAAAAGTGACAGTTTCTCTTGTAAAAGGCTAATGAGGTTGCATACGGATATAGGCCTCCTGTTCCTTGAAATTTGATATTGACATGCACATAATGATTCATTCCTCCCTCTCAACAGAAAATGAAACTTCCCAAATCTTTCATATGCCACAAGGTAAACACTGAACCATTCATTATAAACCAAGAGACTTCTTAATCACGAGTGGCACATTCCCAGCAAGCCAGATAATTAAAATTATCAGTAGTGCAATTCTTTCAGAACACCTTAGTGGGGAAATTATGAGGCACAAAAATGAGGCACCTCAAAAGGAACCTGGGCTTTCCTACTACTTCTCCAATTTCCAGTTCAAAGAGCTGTATCCAAGTATCCAATATAGTTATCATAGTGAAAGGGCAATGACTGAACAGTATCTATATTTCTGAGCAAATGTCTTATAGCAGTTTGTCATTTTCTAGCAGTTTGTTTGTTTGTGTTGCAGCACGGCTTGTGAAAGATCATGTGTATCTGAAATTCAGCTAGCCTTGCTATCAGCTATACACCTCTTAGTTGCTACTGGTTTGCTACCCAGGTGTTTTATTTTAGATTAAAAGGAAAATTGCATCCATCCAAGGCTGCGGCAGTTTATCATAATAAGTTGTACGATACAAAAAATTTAACTAAAATATTGTTAGACTGAAGCCTCAGAAACCAATTTTACCATTTTGGTACAGTGAGACTTATACTGGCAGCCTTCTCTGGAGATGTTTTTCCACAGTGTACTCAGTTTAAGGAAGATCCAAGAAACATAAATGGTCAAAAAAAATACATACATACTGGGAGCACCCCCTTCATTTATTACAAGGGGGAGAAATGCTCTTTCCTTGAAAGATCCTTCCCCATAGCTGTTGGATAGGGGTCAGATTAAAAATAATGAAGAGAGACTTGTCTTTCTCTGCTCTTTCAATTCCTCTCCTCTAAGGGCTGCCATTGCCCCGTATAACAATGTATATTGTAATACTGCATTTCTCGTGGCTACCTTACAGGAATTGATTGAATGTGTCTATCATCAACCTCATGCAGTCTCCAGACAACTCGAATTTCTTCATTACTCTTTCCATGATTGGATGTCAATTAGTGACTTAAAAATAAAGTCTTCATCATCGTAGCAATCCCTTGAGCTCCTGAGTCTCCCCACACCTCAGCCATTTGATCTAACTTATTATACCAATATAAATGAAGTACTACTGTCAGATTGCACTTGGGAGAGGGAGCAAATTAGATCCTGGGTGTTGTGAAGTTGGAAAACGCAGGCATCCCTCACCAAGGGACAGTGTAGCATCTTCTGAGGAGCCCTTGGACTTGCAGAAATCCACTTCTTGTGGTTCCATGACTGTTTTCACCTCTGTCATAGAAGCAGTTGCAGACATGGCTAACGCTGCACATTTCTGCCTTTACGCTGCTCAAAGGTTAAGAACAAAAATAACTGCCGAGTAAGGTCTTTCTGAATGTTTTTCTAGATAGAGTCCAGCCAAAAGGTTTTGTATTGACAGCTGGTGAAAGGTTCATGGAGATGACATCTGCCCATTAAAAATATACCTCATATTTGTTCTTGTCCTCAGGGATTTTCAGTCTGCAAATCATTCCTGTGAGATGTAACAGTAGATGAAGTTATGTAAAAATATATCACTTCTCTCAAGTGCAATAATTGCAGTATGATATAAGAATATTAAACCTCTGCCTTCCAGCATGATCTGCACAAAAAATGAGACTTTTTCTGTGTGTCTTCAATTGTTATTTCATATTGTGACACCTGTAATTGTATCTAGCAATCTAGATTTTAAAATCCTGACAAGACTTCTATGCATTCCATAGCATACATAGATCCATCACAACGTATGAGATGATAGATTTTAAATTGGTGGTACCACACCAAGCTCCGAAATAAACGCAGCATCAGCAGTTATCCTTGTACACTAATAGCTGCAAATGATTTTATGAATCATTAGTTCAGATACTACAGTCCTACCCATTCAAAACCATTTCTAGATTAATGCTTTTTGTCTGTGATATGGCATTAGCAGGCTGCCGAAAAGCATGCATCTTCCAGCAGGGTGTCCCAGCAACATTTGAGTGACTGTACCAACTTTGCAGCATTGTAATAAGTGATTAATTGCAGGGAGTCAGTTCGCTGGCTCCATTTCAAGAGATAATCTCCCGAGAGGTACTATCCTGCAAACAACCCAAATTCTGAGAGCAGGATTACCTGCTGCTGAGCAGCTCTCCATGGATGAGCATGTGCTGCAAAAACACCCTCAGATTTTATATCCCAGAAGTGCTTGCTTAAAGAGCAATCCAGTAGAAGGCAGGCAGTGATATTTCAGCACTCACCTGCTTTTGCTTGGGGTCATGTTGGCAGAGCAGCAAGGAAACTGGAGTGTCAATTACCGCATATTCTGCTCTTGCTCTTCTCTCTCTGTAACTTAAAGGCAACACAGGCAGCTTAAGACAAAAACATTTAAGCAAAACACAATTTTGCTTGTAGTTCAAGCATGAGAGTTGGACAAGGCTCCTCTTACCATGCAAAGAGGGAAGAAGTGGAAGGGAAGAAGAGGGAGATGTGGGCAGAGCCATGTGCGAGGAGCTGCTGTTACTGCAGCGTTTGCTGTGTCCTGCATCCTCGTGCCTTTCCTCTGCTTGGTAAAATTTGCAAGTTTTTAGATTTTCCTTTGGCTTTGCCAGTCCACTGCAACCTTACAACACAACCAGTTGTGCCATGCCCTTGTTTCACACAACTTGAGTGTCAAGGAGAGCAGCTTTGAGCTGTGTCTGGCCCGGTGGCTGCAGGCACACACTGGAGCAGGGACGCACACAGGTCCTCCCTACATTGGCACCCGGCCTTGGGCTCCCTCTCCTGCCCACCACGAGTGTGCGAGGAGAGGTGACTTCTTCTTTGCCTTCTTTGTCTTCTTCTTCCTTACCTTCTTCTTCACTGAGGAAACGAAACGGTAAATTCCTCATGTTGTGGAGGAAGGAGGGTAGCAGCCCTCCCAAGTCTTCTGAGAAGATCTCATGATTTGGAGGTAGACACGTTCTTCTATACTGTCCGTCTGCATTTATGTAATCATTTTCCTGTTCAGTGCAATTAGGTCTTTTTTTCATTTATTTCTCTGAACGGTGGTAAATGTCAATGGTAGTTTGCAGCAGTCTGGCTGTGTAGCTTTCACTCACATGAGTTGCATCATATTGATGATTTCTTATCCCTTTCTAAATATTTACCTTCTATTTCCAACTTATTCATCTTTCATAGTGAAATGTATTTGCTCTGAGTAGGTTATGTCACAAATCGTGTTAATGTTGATGGCAAGCATAGAAATACGCTTTAAATGTGAAATCAATACAACGAGGCCTTCCTGTTTGGATGTTGGAGGCTGCTTTGGAAGCATTGCCTGCATTTACCTCAGGATGATAGTGGCAAAAAATAGTCTGATTATTGGGAAATATGGTTGTCAGGCTCATGTTTTGTCCTTTCTTCAGCTGAGTGGATAGCGGGGCACTTTCCAATACTCCTACCTTTCGTAAGAACACAGTTCACTTGGTAAAACACAGTTCCCTAGAAATTCCTGTCCTGGACAGACTTGTATGGAGAAGGGATGTTCCATTACCAGGGATGGTGGCCCTGGGCCTCCAAGGCAAGGTGTGGATTATGAAGGCCATGCAGCCTATAGCAGCCCGGTGCCTTTGGGCAGGCTTGAGAATCACAGCAGCTTCTGATACAGTTCTGTAATAACTACACAAATGGAACAAAAACATTTGATCTTTTTTTAAAGTAAATAAGTCACAACTATTTATTTTTCTAAATTTTATTTAATAATAACAATACTAAAAAGGTGTAATTCCTCAACTAAATAGAGTTAAGAAGAAAATTAAAAGTGGCATGCGTGCTTCTAACTCTTGGCAGGACAGGCAGGCAGACTTGTATTTTTGAACTTCCTATAGTATTCCCTGGAGAGCTCTGAGAGACTGTCCTTGGAGGAACCGCTCTCTTTTCCATTTAGCACACAGAGCCTTGGAAATTAGGCTCTTAATCTTATATATTTAGACCATGATGATATGACGTCACATCGTTAACATGATGGCAGAGAAACAATTATGGCTGTAGTGTTTCTTGCTTGGCTTTCCTTACGGTGCGGTTGGATCCAGGGGGTTCAGAGGTGAGTAGTAACAATGTGGTATAAGGGCCTGGAGTGCTAGAAGGCCAGCGCTTGAAAGGGATGCACTTTCTGTAATGATAAATTCTTGGAAACTGTTGCAATCTTAATGTTGTTATTAATGTATTTAATTTACTTTCCCTTCTACAGTGGACACTGAATGATGTTGAATGTGTTTTCTTCTGTGTTCCAGAAGAGAAGAGAAACCAACATCTATTTATACCTTATTTACAGTGAAAAGTTAATACCACAACTTTTTTTTTTTCCTTCCACTCTCTTCTAAATTCATAGGCTATCATATCTGGTTTGCAGTGCTAAAAATAATTGTAGAAGTCTGTGCATTTGCCAGACATGTCTGTAAATAAAACATGCAGGCATGCCTACATTTTAAAGCAGCAGCATATAATGTTCATATATTAGTAGGTGCAAAAGTCAGATTCTCTCATCCATATGTGAACAATTAAGTCTTTAGATAGATAGCTAAATAATTTCTTGCTTAGTTTATGTTAAAATTATACGGTTGCTGCACCACAAACCTTGAGGACAGGCATGACCTCACATTGACAGTTACTGAATGTGCTGTGGAGGGCATGAGGGGCTTCTCTCTACTATTAGATACCTCTTTTTTTACTAAGTGTAAAGAATAGAAAAGAACAAGATTTTTTCCACTATGCCCATGTAAATCTGGACAGATAGATGGATATCACATCCAGAGGATCCAGGAGGCTTCCTCCAGACCAGTGCCACCTACGTTCCTGCTGCAGGACAGCAAAGTCAATGTCACTCTCTCCCCTTCTGGTAGAAAATCTGCTAGAAAATATTTTTTTTTCTTTTTTCCTTTTTTTTTTTGCTTTTCGTCTGCTGTCAGGGTTAAGCACTGAGGGATCTCACATCATATAAATTAGAATAACCCATCATCTTCAGTAGCATGACAAGGATTTGCACTACATAAGAATCAGTGCTCAGTCGCTCCAGAGGTTAGCAGGGGGTGTTACACACCTGAGTCAGCCCTCCCTGTCTAGTTGCCTTAATCAATTTGTGAACACTGTGCTCAGACATATCATGATATTCATCAATTCTCCTCTCCAAATAAGCAAGAAAAATTCCAGGAAGGTTTTTTCTGTCATTACTGATGTTCATAATATAGTGAGATTGATGGATTGCACTAAAATCCTCACTGTGGCAATGGCTCATTTTGAAATGCATTGGAAAAGAAAGCATTTTTAGTGCAGAGGTATGCAAGAATATTTAAGGTGTTTCGGTGAACTATGCTGGATTTATAGGATACACAAATGCTCGGAAGAAAACTAAGTACATACAAATGTTCAAATTGCGAGATAAAAATTTATTTCTGTGTTTTAAAAAGTTACATTTTTGAAAATGTATCTGCTGGATACTTTAATTTTTGTCATTTGTAATGAACTAATGTAATTATTGTAAGCTGTCTTTAGGAAAATCATGGTGTTTCTCTAACATACAAAATCCTTTAGGCAGTAGTTAAAGGGCTTATCAAGAAATTTTAAAAAATGGGCCATTTAAAAATTCGTAGAGTGAAAATCATACATCCAGAGCATCAAAATGTTGTGTCAAACTATTCAAATCTGCAGACATTTTGTAAAAGGAAAATCAGTTTTCATATGAAATGTGTATTTTAAAATGAGAAAGCAATAAAGCACAGAATTAAATTCAAAGATCTTTTAAATCATACAGTAAATTGGCAAATGAGCCATTCACAAATATTATTCATCCATATACGTTAATCAGCCTTTCTAGAAAACCTCCATGTAACCAACTGTATCAGTTGAAATAAGGGAATTTCCTGAGCACTCGTGAAGATCACATCTTTACAAAGATATGAGGCACACAGTAAATCCAAAACACCACTCGGGGAGCATGAAGCACTTGACCTTGAACATTTGACATCTCATCTTACTGGGCATCAGCAACCAGGTCCAACAATCAGGGACTTTTCTTGCAAGCAAAAGCCACATGGGGCTATTGAGGCTTCCTTTAGCCAAACCAAGCTCATGTGCACCCATCCTATATTTTATAAGAACACGCCAAACTTTCTTTCAAATCACTTCACCTATGCCAGCTTCTCTGAGAGGTTTGCAAATAATCAGAAATATCCTAAATTCCAGTCTAAATTTATTCATGAACAATTTATAGCCCCTTCAGCCTGTATGAGCATCAGCTTCTAAGTTAAATAATTTTTCTCCCTCCCTGCTGCTTACTTCCAAATGTACTTATAAAGAATAATTGTATGCCCTCTCTGACTTCATTTTGCTAGGCTAAACAGACCAAGCTCTTTTTAATTTCCTTCTCTTTAATCATCCTACTAGGCTTTAGCTGCACTTTCTCAAAGTAAGGTACCAGAATGGTGTGCAATATTGTGCATTACATCCTACTGACGCTGTGTACAATGGTGCTAATGCTGTCTTGTCTCTTCCGAGCACTTACCCTTATAAGTTATCTATTACTAGGTGTCTGCAAACAAGAGGAGGAGTTCAGTCTTCACTCATGTCATTTTTGGACCCTTGCTGCATCTATAGCTTTAGCTGTAGCATCTATGGCTGTAGCTGCAAGCTGGTTAAATGGTGGGTTGTAGGCACCAAGGCCACTCACAGGCAATTACTGCTCTGGTTGGATTCACGCCTCTACATTCAAACGTGAGGAAGGATCAGAGAGCCTAAGCCAGTGCTAAGTTCCCAAGTTAGGTTTATTGCTGCATGTCTGAGAAAGAGGCTTCTTCGCTGTAAAGATAAATTTTACCGGTTCAATTGTAAGTGCTGTAAGACCATTAGCAGCTCACTCAATGTCCTCCCTGATTTCAACAGCTGTAGTGTATGCTAAGTTCTTCTGCATGTGTAAAGGGGATGGGATCTGTTAACTAAACCTCTAGTTTCACCTGCTATAGCTCACTGTGCAATTTAGCCCCCTTTGCCACCTTGCATGGTCATCAGATTAATGTAAATACAATTTATCCCTAATTGGGTGCTTAGCCAACATTCACTATAGGCTTGTTTTATCCTCTGGGAGTTTTAACCAGTACAAGGACAACACATACAGGTTATATATGAAAGAGTGTAAAACCCTGGGCATCAAGTACAGTAGATATTACCAGAAATGCAAAAGCCAGACGTGTCTCATTACATGACCTCATTATGGGAGCATTAGCTCAGCTGCTAGATCCTCAGTGAACTTATCCTCTGCCTATTCCTCAAAGACCAAGAACAGCAGCCACATGGACTCTGCCTACGACGACCCATCCAACCTCTCAGTCATCCCAGCTGTACATCTGGTGAATTATAGCGCCTGCCAGGGACTGGAGCCCTTGGTTATTAAGAATTATAAAGAGCAGAGAAATATTGCAGCGAAGCAGCAAGAGAGCTGAGACTGTAACTCACCAAGGCTTAGGCTGAACTCGGTGCTCTGCCAGAGGCTGCTGCATCTTCCAGCCTCGTGTTTTAACCTCTGGCCATGTATCTTGTCGCTGCTGCCATTTTGGCTAATGCAGGGGCTCGAGCTGGCGACCCCCAGACTGAAAGGAGGGAGTTGATGCATCTCATTGTGCAAGGTCGGGCTCTGCAGCTCGCCGTGCCCCACAGCTCACCCTGCTCTGCGGGTTGCCATGACACAGCTCACCCTGCCCCACAACTCACCGTGCCCCACATGGGGCTCCGAGGGTTCCACGAGGGCTCCAGCTTGGGGAGAACCTTGCTGGGGACAGCGGCCAAGGTCACGCAGTGGGAACTGGTTTAGGGAGTGAATAATAAGACAGGAGGAAAACAGAGCAACCTTGGAGTGAACAGCCAAGGTTAGCAGGGAAAGAGAGAAAAAGAGAAATCAAGAGGAATGGAGAAAGACTTTTGATAAAGTTTTTTTCTTTTTGTTCACAATTTCACATAGAAAACACTTAGCTTAAAAAAAAAAAAAAGAAAAAAAAAAAAACCTAGGCCCTTGGCATTTACCATTAGACCGATGCATTTACATTCAAGACAATATAATATTTTATAAGCCCAATAGTCTGGACTTAGAACACTTTGGTGAACACACACCTGAGAAGAACCTGGCAGGCTATTATTATTATTGTGATGTTTGGAAATTGTACTTCCTCTGAGTTCATCTGGTTCTTCCCGGTAGTTCTGCTCTAAAGATACTATTTCTGCTCTTAATGACATGCAGCTGAAGCTGCTGCAGGTGTAAGTAGATGTCAGTCTAGTTTTCCCACTTGTCATCAAATTGCACACGGTAGTTCTTCCTCGGGGATTGTGATCAGTTAGTCATTCTGAGATACTTTTTTCATAGTACGCGCGTTACTTGGCATATGAAGACATTAGATGCTATCCTATCTAACGTAAATGCAGGTTAAAAGGCATTGAAAACCAAGCCAAAGTCAAGAAGTCATTTTATAAGGATAGTATGTGAAACTGAGAACATAATTTAGAGTTGGAAATGTAAGTCCTCCTTACAAGCTTGAAAAGTCCAAGAGGCTATTGCACCTGATTCACTGGCTGGGTAATTCCATTTGCCACAGCCAAGGGAAGGTGCCTTTTGTTAATTACAGCACGTGCAATATTTTTAAGGGCGCAGAATAAGAGAATGACCATTTAGTATTTATTTAAGAGATAGAATGTGAATCTTTTTTTCCCCTAAGCCATGACCACACTCCCTTACAAAAGGCAAGCTGGAATCAGCTCCCCATAGACACTTGCAGAGGTGCTGGTGTTACATGAGGTGGAAGGCTCCTTGCCTTGGGGTGCCGCTTTAACCTGTTGTTGAGCCCCTGTGTCATCCCTGCCTCACCTTGTGCTTTCATTCGAGCTTGGTTGCTGGGGAAGTCGCAGCCACCAACTGTTTTCCCAAAGGTTTTCAAGAATACTTTGAGGGCTGCCATAACTCAAAAGGTTAAGTGAAATGACTGGCACATTTGGAACTGATAGCATTGCCTCATGTAATTTCTTTAACCCTGTTCACGAGCCTTCATCTCCTTCTGCTCTTATTAGAGAGCTAAAACAGTAGTAAAAGTTGAGATAAATATAAAGGCTTTGACAAAAGCCAGTCTTCCATGAAATAGACTTTCAGCTTTAAGGAAAAATGACCCACCAATAAATAACATTCCAAAGATATCTTCAAATAACGCATGAAATCTGATTTACATAAAAACATGTCTGGGAGCCCTTAAGGCCAGGTTGGTCTTTTATAAGACCAGATCTCCTTCAGGAAGAGAAAAGTGCCCTGCTGTCACAATCTTAATGTGGAAAGTAGACTGTTTCTTGGGCATTACTTTCCTACAGTCAATTCAGCGTGTCCTACCAAGGCACAGAATATCTGAGCTTTGGTTTTCACTAACCCTCACGGGGTAGCTCTGGAGATGCCAGCAGATACTGAGACAAGGTTTAGTTCATGGGAGCCCCGGGCTGTTATCTCAAGGGGCAACTCGACACTTGGGTTTATGGGCCCAACCAAAGGTCATTGGGTCCCATGTCCTTATGGCTTCACGCTGGGCACGACCTGCACCCATGGGCTCCATAATGCCTGACTGGGGGCAATTCTCCAGAATCAGGTTTCAAACAAGTACATGTTTTTTTGATTAGACTTGTCCTCTAGAAAATAGCTTTTTTTTGTAATGCAAATAGCAGCAGACACACAGCATGTTAGTTATGTAAGGATTAAGTTAAGAAATCAAAAAAAAAAAATTACATTTCTTCACAGTTGTGCTTTGTGGGAGTAGGAAGCTTTCAGAGGGAAGAGGGGCAGCAGTTTAAGCGAGGAAATTTGAATGAAACTTCAAATGAATTAGCATGCAGTCTTAGTATCAGGAATTTTTTAATCCTTCCTTCGCCTAACATCTCCCCAAAACAGTTCTATGAGAAAAGTAGACCAGGAAAAAAAGAAGCTTATAACAGTGATTTATAGGTTTTCTCTAAGGTTAATTAATTGTCATTAATTGTGAAGTTATGTAGCAATGAACAGTAGCTTTGAATTTGATAAAGTTAAAAAAAAGGGAAAACCAACATGGAACAATCCCAAGTTTGCAGATGTTTCTCTTCCCTCTCCTCTCTGTAGGTTCAGTTTGCAAACTTAACTCAGACAATTTACAAATGTAATTACAGCAGAGAATTAATTTAGCAGCTATATGAAGTTGTGGAAAGAACAAAATGTTTTCATTAGCAATGCTGAGGCTGGGACACTCTATGAAGGACACTCTACCCAAACAATCCAGGGAAAAAAAAAGATATTTTTAGAAAATTCTGTCCTTTGAAATGGTGTCATCTCTACATAGAATAAAATAGATATTGAGTCAATAATAAAAGAAATGGAAAACCATTTTTGCCTCCAGTTGCTCTGGAGGAAGAGTTTTGGTGTATTCCCGAGGAAGACACACATTGCAGGGACGGGACTGGCAACTCTCGAATCACCAGCTCTATCTTCTTGTCTTACATCCTGTTCTCTCCAATAAAGTGCTCTTCAGAGACTGTTATTCAGTAGCATTAAAGTAGTGCCAAGAAGCCCCAACCAACACTGTCCTGAGCAGTTGTTAGAAGACAATTTCTAACCCAAACAGCTCCAAGCATAAACCTTAGGGGATGAAAACAACAGATTCGCTAGTGGCAAATTTATGAAAAAAATAACGCCAAACCCAGAAGTCATTAACCTCTCCCATCCTTCTTCACCCCTTTGTGTCTATCAGGATTGTGCTGCTTAAATTTATGGCTCAGTTGAAAGCACCTATGCAGTAGCTAGAAAACGCACAGACAAGAATGCAGTGGCCCAACTTACTGTGGCCTGAAAAGAGGTTTGTGCCGGGCAATCCATTTCACTCGCTTCCTCATCTGCTCGAACAACACGGTCAGGTCAGCAAGGAGATCAAGCACTGCTCCCAAGTTTAGCCTCTCCCTTGGGAGGCTGCTTGGGGCGCGTGGCGCAGTGACACTCTCTGCACAGGGCAGCATCACTCAGCAGCACGGTTTGTGAAGGGAGATTCTTGCACTGAAGCCCTAATATTAAAAAATAAAAAAGAAAAAAAAAGGCAGGATGCAGTTGCACTTGGAGATATGTCAGATATGGCTGGTAATATTTTTTCATAGGACTCGTACTGTCCTGATAAAGGATCCCTTGAGCCATCTCAAAGTCTCCTTTCTAAATTTATTATACTATTTAGCATATACAAGGTTAAGAAAACCAGCACTGGAGCCAGATGGCTGGGGAATTTTATCATCTGCCCGCTCCCTGTCCTACCGCCAGGCAACATGGTGGCCAAGGCAGGGCACCAGATGCAACCTGCTGCCACCAGGGCCAACGCTGGGCACGAAACCCTGGAGCTTCCCCATTCCAGTGCCGGCTTCCAAGTGACCGTCCTCGGGGTTTGGCCGGTCTTAACCGCAAACTAAGTCACTGCTATGATTGCAGAGCATGAGGGAAGTGGGATGAGAGGGAATCTCTCACTTCATCCTTTGGTTAAAGAAGAGAAATATTACCAGTGCCATGAGGTTGTTAGGAAATGAATTAATAAAGAAGTCAAATTCAATTAAATCATCCCTCCGGTCTCTTCCAGACAGTGTGGCACCAAGGCTATGCTTCACAGTTTACAGATTTGTGTAAAAACTGGTGCTAATAGTTCAATTTTGTGTAATTTTCATGACAGTAACATTGAGTGGAAAGATTAGGGAGACAGTTCTTCTATAAATAGTTAATATTCAGAAGGGGCAAGTGGGGTAAAACTATATTTAGAGATTAGAACAGACAGCAAAGAACCGCTGAGAGCTAATTCCAACTCTTACAGAGCTTCTGTCCATCATGAGATGTCACTAAAGCTCTTTGTGCCTTTTTTTAATATATCTTTTACATGAAGATAATACCTTGCTATCTCACTGGGGCTTTGTGACAATTCCTGTCTGTATAACACTTTGAAGCAGAGCTTGTAAAGTGCTAAGTATTATTAAGATGAGATGAGGAGACTCTCTTATCTTAACCATCAAGTTCTTCAGGGATGGGGAAGGAGGCAGTGATCTATTATCCATAATACTTCTCTTCAGACTAAGCTTGATCAGCCTTAGTGTGATTCAACAAAACCCTGTTTAGCCGTGGACAAATGGACATCTCTATCACAAATGATGAAATGGGAAGATGTGTAAAGAGAGGAATTGTCCAGCACTATCTTTGATCGTAACCTATCTGTGCCTCAGAGGAGAGGATAATACAACAAATGTATTTGCAGGAGCAAGGCAGTTTTGCCAAATATAACTCCTACTGTTGTTCTGGCTGCGGAAAACCATCGCAAACACACCCAGACAGTTGTTGTTGTTGTTGTCAGGCTGTACAGGGTCGCTGTGCCAGGTAAGAGGCTGCCAAGTCGCACACTATGGGGGCTCTGTTCCAGCGCCGCTTGGAAAACGCACAGAGCGCCAAAGCATCTTTCAGAGGGCAATGAAGAATTATGCTAAACTGTCACTTGATCACGGTAAATACCAGCTAGATCATCTCCGGGCTAATTTTAAAAATAAAGCCTATTTCGCATTCTTGGGCTAAAGCTTATTGTAGAGAAAGGGCAAGCTGGAAGAAGCCGCGGGGCTGATGCTATCAGGAGAGACGCAGGTTTTAACCAGTCCTGCAGATTCTCACCAAGCCTTTGAGGAAGAACAGGAAGGAGTAGTTTTGCTTATAAAAAACATTCCTACTTGTCAACATATATACCAATAACCTTGCTATAAAAGAATCCAGAATGCACTCTAACATGCAGAAGCTACACTTTGCTTTTTAAGCAATTTGAGCTTTCTAAACATTATTTCAAGGTCACATCTCACTGTCTCCCATGTTGTCAATCAATTAAGTAGCATCTCACTTTTTCTCACTCCTGTGTGAAATTCTATTCTGCCTTCCAATATACAGGATCAGCCTTCACAACCTTAAGATCTTCTACTTAAAGGTGCAACAAAGGAATAAGGCTCTGAATTATTCTCATGTTTTAATCTTAGAGTGAATATCATGCATTCCTTTTCAGAAAGTTTCCTTTAGGTAGAAGATGAGGGAATAAATGCTATTCAAAAAGCAGCTTTCACTCATTTCTTTTCCTTGTGGATCTGCAGCAACTTTGTGACACAGTAGACTTGATGAATATTGACACAGAAATAATGACTGCCCAGTGCTATAGTTCCTCTGCACTATCAGTTGGAACCAATGCTGTCATTCCTTAACAAAAACAAATTAATAAATACA
The DNA here is from genome assembly GCA_032353885.1 of Nothura maculosa. Taxonomy (NCBI): domain Eukaryota; kingdom Metazoa; phylum Chordata; class Aves; order Tinamiformes; family Tinamidae; genus Nothura; species Nothura maculosa. Next base: position 663,725 of record JAUBOD010000908.1, read on the forward strand.
TTATAGCAACTTGCAAGGTGACCAATAAAAGACACCAATAAATTCTTACTTTTCATGATCCTGTGTACTTCAAGGAGTGAATTTGCTTATTGAAATAAAATTTTTAGAGTATTGGTACTCCCTGGAGGGAGGTTTTTCAACCAAAATCATTAATAATTAAGCATGACATACTGTCTCTAGGAGGTTAACAAGATCATAACAAGTGTAATACTCCCAAAGTACCAACTTGGAGTGAGCACAGCATGACAAACTAGCACTCTTTACTGCTTTTATCTTTGTGGCCACTGCATGGGGCAGGAATGATGCTGAATAATGGGCTAGGGCTTGTTCTCCATCCCTTTGCCTCCTCTTTAGCCTTTCTTACCAAGGACGTTTTGCCATTTTACATCGACTCTCTTGTCCATATATTGGCTGGGAATTGCTAGCTGAAACACCTTACATTCTTTAAAGTCTTCAAAGTCTTTGCTGTCATCTGCTCTCTCTGGAGCCATCCATCTTCATGAGGAATTGCAGTTCTGTGTTTCTTACCAGTCAGGATTCCAGGACTGCGCTAAAAGCAGGATCAAGTACCCAGGGACCACAATACACCCTGCCCCATGCTCGCCAAACATCCCCTCAGAACAGACAGAACGTAGTTGTTATTGATATTCTTTCAGCAATGTGCACTCTGGAAGTTCGAACACACCACAAGGTGCATTGCCTTGCCAGAGAAGCTATTAAAAGTCAAATCTCAACAACCAGCCCTGTCCTAGGTAGGTATGGAAGTCTAATGGAATAAT
>JAUBOD010000908.1:713656-727355 GCA_032353885.1 Nothura maculosa
ATGACCAACAAAAACAAACTGAATAGATAAAATAGCAACAAGGGGATTGGACCAGTGTAATAGTCTTCATTTTTCTCTGCTGTACTTGCCTTTAATGTAGCTAACAATATTAGGAGTCAGGTGCAAGCATTTTAGCAAATGACACATGCCTAGGCTTCTGATATAGAAAACTGGGGTTTCAGTTACAGAGCGAATGTAAGAAGAGGTGACATTAGTGAATAATTCAGATCTTTGAATACTCAACTTCATAATAACTTTGTCTTAAAAAATCTCTTTTCAGTCCGAAACCTTTGTCTCTTATCTATGGGAAGGCTGCTTTAATGCTCTAGCTTGTCTAATTCAGGGAGCTTTTTTTCTTTTAGCAGCTGCCAGCATCTTTCATCTTCCAGCCCTTGGGGAATGTAATGTAGTGCGAGGTGCCATGTTGCTGTTTGCTGATTACAATAGCTCTGATACTGCTACATGATCTAGATGTTGTTCTGCAGTGTACGTGTTGCACGTGACTACAGAGCGTGTTTGCTGAGAGCTTAATTGCACAGGACAGGGTAGTGTCTTATGCAGGGTTTAAACAAGTTGTGGAATAAGTATTAAGGAGTCACAGGATGAGTGATGACTTGACATTGAGGCTTTAGCCTGGGCATCTTATTGGTGTTTTGAAAAGAAGCCAGCTGATTATGAGAGGAGACATGATTGGCACGAAGAGTTGCATAAGGTGTGGTCTGCACTTGTTGATTGTATTTATTTGCAACTAATGTGTTTTAAATTCTTTTTAATGACTGAAAAGGCTTAGGTCAAATGACTTATGCAATGGATATTGGTACCACCCTCAAAGACTCTAAGAGAAGGTTCTAGTCACTGGGTCTTAAGTGGATGCAGGTGTCTCTTGCTGTATTAAATGAGAAGTACCTGCAGAAAGAAAAGAAAGCTGATCTGCCTTTTAGGATATCACTCTGACATAGTGCCATTTTGCTAATGAAGACCATGGTGATAACAAACTCGGAAAGCTTCAGTAATGAAGGCTGAGTTTGCTTCCTCCCACACACACCGGTTTTGTCCCTCTCCTTGGGCAAATTCTCACCTGCCTTCTCACCTAACCTGACTGGGAGCAGGACACTGCTGTTTGTGCACTGAACCCTGGCAAACCTAACATGAACTTGAGCAAAGCTCTGCTTATGTTATTTTTGTAAGAGTTTTTTTAAAAAAAAAAGTCATTCTTTTATAAGTAATTTTGCTAAGGGGAAGATGCTGATCCTTTTGAAGTTGTGCTAAAATGCTAGCTGCTTAGTTCAGCCTTTAAATCTACCGTGTATCAACAAGCCTGTGTAAGTACATAACCTTTTTCTACAACTCGACTAAATCTCATTACACACTAGAAGTTTTACAGCACACTGAAGACAGAAAAAGGCAAAACATGTACTATTTATGTGTTGAAGAATTCTAATTTTCTTCAAAGCAAGGCTTTTCCAGTATCATGCAATTATTTTCACTCAAGTAAATGTTTTCACCACCATTAACTGTGCTTGAAAGATTGGAAGGAATTTCTACAGGGAGAAATCATGAAAGATCAAATGTTTTCCCTATCTTTTCTTTCTTTCTAGAAGGCTTAGACAGCAGCAGGTAGTTTGGGGTCTACATTACTGAAGAACTCCTATTTTACTAATTTAAACCTTCAGAAAATTTAGTCACTCCTGAGGATGTCTAACAAGAGTTGCTTCTTAAGGGAAAAAGGTGTTCATTTGTAGCTCCTGTTGAGGAAAATAGAAATAAAGAGGGGAAAAAAGCAAAGAGAAGGAGTAATATTCACCAATCATGGAATATGCATCATAGCTGCTTCAGCAGGATTGTAAAGTAAAAGAAGGAGATAGCTTCTGCCTTGGCCACATACTTGGGACTTGAGTAATCAAGAAGGGGATGGTGGGTTTGGGATTTTCCCATGTTACATATGGGAAATGTAGGCTGCTGGCACCAAGGGCACTTATTCCTGCTTTGAGAACTTACAGAAGTGCTTTCCTGAGCCTCGTTAGACAAAATATTGCACTGTTCTCCAATGGCTCATGACAACTAGCTGCAGCCATGAGCAGCTCACCAGCTGTTTTTAAACACAACGTGAAGCTTTTTGTGAGGTGAAAATAGCAAATTTCTGCTAGCTTGTGAAAGCTGGAATGAGGGAAGTGAGGTTTTTCACTCTAAAAGTGTCTTCACACTGAATTTATATCGCATACCGTATTACTCTTCTTCATCCTCTTCTTCATCTTTTCTGTTGGTGATGTTAAGAAACCCTGCAGAAAAATCCTGCCCTCTTAAAAATCCATAAGCCTTTTACTTAAACAAAATAACTTTATTTCTGGAAGTTGGAAAACACTTTTGTATAGATATTTAAATTCACCTGTATTATTTAAAGTCTATTTAAAAAAAAAAAAACCAAGCCTTTAAAAGGTAACCTGAGTTTTTATAGGTCTATTTGCTAGATTCCCTTCTCTGCCAGCCTTGCCCTGGACACGCTCAGCACTATGTAGTTGGTTGCTAGTCTTGACTAATTGATTTTTACCAATCTCAGAGCTCGCAACCAAATGACTCTTCTGACTTACCAGTGTCAAAATGTTTTTGCAAGCCCCATACAGAGTAACGCTGTGTAAATTTGGCTGTGCTGGCTCCAAGAAAGGAGCACAATAAAGGGGCTTAATTCTGATGCAGTGCTTGCTGCTGGCCCACTTGTTCCCTTTACAAAGACAAACCTCAGTTTCCTTCAGTGCCTCATTTGAAGGCAGTGGGAGTCCTGTCTTGGACTGTGGGTTGTTTCAGCCAAAGGAATGGTCACATATTAGAACCAGTGCAAGTCTCACATCTTCTATTCCTCTCAGGTTTCAAAGAAACATAAAACAGTGCAGGCTTTTCTTGTATCATTGAAATGGAAGCCTTCACGGCAGCACCTGCCTCGCTGCGAGGTTTCTAATAGTTTCTTCTTCAAGTTTGTTGTTGTTTTCTGTTTGTGAGCCTCACTTTGTCCATTATTTCCCCATGTTGTTCAGCATGCTCCCCACCATGTAAAATGTGGCCCAATAAAGCCATTAAATTCTACTCTGAAAGTGCTGCTGCAGATTCTACAAGTATAACCAATTGCACCTAGCGAGAGTAAGAGCCAGAACAGTTAAATTGCTTTTCTTTTTGAAGTGACATGATTCAAAATTTGCAAAAGGCTTAAGAAAGAAACTAATATTTTAACTGCCTTGTATTTCTGCAGCTGAGATTAATAGCATTGTCAGTACTCTGGGCGATAAGAAGCTGGGTTACACAGGGAAATGTTGCAAGAAATAAAGGCACAGCTGATTTATTATGTAGGGGCAAATTCTCTTCTGATGAGTGTGTTTGTGACTTGCTGGGATTTAAGGCTAGCAGATTATGGCTGTGTGATGTAACAGCCTATGTAATATAGGGGTGTGTGTATATACATAAATACTAGAGTTTTTCAGTAATTCCTAGCATTAAGTTTATAACTTATGTGGAAAGAAAGCAGATTTATACCTGGCTGCTCTGTCCATGTAACTGGCAGGATGCTGAGAAAGGGAGTGAACTTCTTGTTAGGCTTGTGTAGCAGCTATGTTGCAATTTATAAGGTATTTTAGACTGGTGAGATTATTTTGTTGAACTGGTTTTTAATGTTGTCGTAGTGTATTACATAGGTTACATGGAGTACAACGAAACAGTTCTGCAGTCTTATGGAGGGTTTATATCTCAAGGGGATATGAAACATTCACAATATCCACAGAAATGTAGGAGGCCAAAAGCCCAGCAGGTCTACAGTCATCTCTAAGAATATCTGGTTTGCCTGTAAGCTTGTGAGCACTAACACTGGTGACACCACTGGTGGCTTGAGAACATGATGCCTCCATTACTGAAATGGTGCTTTTTGTCCTTCTACTTATTTTGTTTCTCTGCTAGCATAGATATTATTTGTCACTTATGTTATAAATGCAAAGTAATAAATACAAATTTGCAAGAGTAAATGCAGCTCTTAGAATTTTCTTTTTCCCCTTTTCCTTGCATGCTTCCCATATAGGTGCAGCTTCATGTTGCCTCTTCTCAGCATACGCTGAAAAAAATTTCTTGAGACATGAGGAAAAAATATGATTATGAAGGAAATTAAGCCTGAGAACTTGCTAGCTGGTGTTCATTTCACTGAATATTTTTAGGGTTGTCAGCTGGTAGCGGGGTGTTCCAGCCCTGCCAGATGTCGAATTCCTCAACCTGAGACTGCAGTCGGGCTGGTGAGCAGGGATTTTCATTGCTTGCTTCTCTCGTGAGAGGAAGAAGGGTTTGGGACTTGGATTGTACATTACCAGAGAGAAAACAGCTGGTTCCGCAAGCTTCATCTGCATATTTTCAGTCATCTTTTTGCTTAGTGCTTCTAAATCTTTATTGCTGCCAGCGTATGACAACTGTTGGTACAGTATGTGGTAAATGGGGAAGTGAAGAACACAGCAGAAGTTACAGAGAGCTGGTATTTCTGAATAACTTATTAGCTCAGTCTAGGAGATCAGTTTTATTTGTGGAACTTAGATGTATTGGAAGCTGGACTGAAACTTCAGGTAGGGCTCCTTGAAGCCCCCTGCAAATGCATATAAGGGTCTTGGAGGTTTTAGCTTAATATGTACAAACTAGTGTTTTTCTGTTTAGGAACCAAGCAGACTTGAGATACAGTGCATATCTAATAATAATAACTCAAAGACATAAAATTGAAGGCATGGAATGATGCAGGTAATAGGAGAAGAAAAATAGGACTTCGCTGCTATTGTTCTACAGTAGCAGAGAAATGTGAATTTGGGCTCGTGGTGGATTCCAGTTGCCATCCTGTCCCTCAAGTGAGCCCAAGGCAGGGCGTTAGCCTCGCGCTACTGCGGCGCTTCAAAGGCAGTCATTGCTTTTCTACATATCCCTAAAGGATGTGCTGAGTCAGACCCACAGAACTTAGTCTTGTTTTTGCAGGTGCCTGTGGGCTGAAGAGAAATATTTTTATTGCAGTTTATGCCAAATGAATTGCTGAGAGGTTTCTCTGCAGTTTAGCGGACACCAAAGTAGGCAGAGGTTTCCTCCCGGTAGCTCGAGCAGTCTGAGGCCAGGCCTGGCTGAGGCTGGGGAGCTCCTGCTGATGGGGATAAGGGTGATGAACTCTTCTAACATAAAAATAAGTATAGAACTGAGGGGATAGTAATGAGATGCCTTTCTAAATAGCTGATTTGTACTGGAAAGATGCTGCTAAATTAGTGACTATTCATATGTACCTTTCTGAAACATATTCCAGATCATCCAAAATGGTTGTGAACACTTCCTTCTTAACATAAAAATGTGACCTAGAGCACTATTGTTTTTAAGTTCAGTGCTCAGTTCAGTGCTCCAGACTGTGGCCAATATTATGCTCAATAAAATTTGCATTTTTAATGGTAGAATGGTCCAGATGCTTCATAATACAAATTAAATTCTAGCAGATGTGTATTGCAGGTGTAGCTGATCAGTGCTTTATGACAATTCCATTTCCAATTTTCCTCTAATTTCCTTGATTGCTTATGAGTTAATTGTGTGTGTACTGACAGAAAGACTTCAGTATGCCGCTTCATCAGTTAACTAAGAATAAATCAACACATTTTAAAATGTGGTGAAATAGTTTTAGACTTTGACTTATGTTTTGTTGAATGGTAACATGTTTCCAAAATCTTCATTTTTGAAGAAGGAAGCAGCTCTTTTTAACTCAATAGTCCACTAGGCTGATATCTATGGCTAGTGATTTGTGATTAAATTGCAAGTTAACTAATTAAACAATATTAGTGTGTTAATTAAAGTGGTATTTCCTCTATTAAAATCTGGCCAACACCTCTGCAATGCGTCTAAGGAATTCTGGAGCTGAGCTATGCTCTGGTGTTAGTTCACTAAGGAGTTTACATGAGTATTAATGTAATTGCACCTCTTTTTGCCAATTGATTTTTATTACTGTGCTTAATGGTTTGTTGAATAGTTTATAGGATAATGAATGTCATTTTCTTGTATTATACTATAAATAACTTGGCAAATTTTTAATTAGGATAATCATGGTAGCTTTCTCTGCTGCTGTAATCAGGCTTTGCTTTTTGCATCCAAGAGCTCGTGTGCATCTACAAGAAGTTACACCAATTATGTTTTTAAGGGAGTGTAAGTTTTTGTTGATTCTGTAATTTCAACAGAAGCAGAGCCAAGATTTAAGAAAGGAAGTGGTATAAAAAAGTAATCATAGGATGATTTTAAATTACTTTAATATTCTGATTAGAATACTGCAGTAGACAGAAAATTTGTTCCATGAAAGAGTTAGAATTTGTATGCCTTTTGTGGCATTTGAAGAAAATGAAGCATTTCCTAGTTTAGTGTGAAAGATTTTTAAACACGAGTAAAGCTGAAAGCATGATCCTAGTGAGAGGGTTTCTCCTATGCAGTGAGTAGCAGATCTGTATGAGGAAAGGCCATTGTGTGAAGCCTTGGAGTCTAGGGGATGAAAGGGGCAGCTGAGGCAGGGATTGTTCCTTATTATATTGATTGCAGTTCTGAGATGAAATTAATACATTAATGTATCAGAACTTCCTGGATGGAGTTGGGCATGTGTGTGTTGGGTTTTTTAATTAAGTGGGTATAAACAGCAAAAGCCTGTTCTTTGAAGTAAGAAGCCTTTTGCGTATATGTGGAAACAAGTTCAGTGAAGCTATTAATTCGGCGAAGGGTTGTTGGGTTCATGAAGGGATTCTTGACAAGAAATAGTAATTAATTCAAATCTGCTTCTTTTGAGCAAGAAGCAGTTTGCCCCTTCTTGTAACTTCATGAAACATCCATAAATGATGAAAAGGGCACGGAAAGGCCAACTCCTCTTTGTACAGCACAGAAGCTTAGGGGGATTCACACTTAGAGGTTCCTCTGCATCCTCTGGAAGAGCAACAGAAGGTCCTGTGTTCCACTAAGGGCAGGCGGGTGTCATGCTTCTCCTGCAGGTGACAATAGAAATACCCTTTTCCTTGTGGGACTTTTATGTTATTAATGGGGCTCTTGCTGCCTCACAAGAGGCTTGTCCAGCTCTGGCTCCAGTGTGAGGAGGGCCGACTGCCCTCTGCCTCTGTATGATGAGAGGTCTCAGAACTGGAAAGCAGTGATGAGACATACAAAATTCACTGGAGATGGTTAAATGTCAGGAGAAGTTGCAGTTTCATTTTGATTGCTGCTTTTGACTGCAAGTTGACTAAAGCCAACTTCTGGTCTTCAAAATGCAGTGAAAATGTGTTGCTGTAAACAGCTCCAAGGAAACACTGCTCTGAAGGGTAAACGTGATAGTTAGTACTGACTATGGAGATCTTGGTCAGATGAAATAATGGCCAACTTGAGTTTCTTGAAAGACAAGATCTGTTTTCTTGGAACACTCATAGGGTGGCTTTCTGTAATCTGTCCATCTCGACTGTTATTCATCACTTCCAAGTTGCATAGAGTAACTAGGTTAAATTCAGTGCTGCTGAATTTTAATTTATACAGTGCTTAAAACTTACTTAACTTGGAGGACAGGGAGAAAATAGGAAATTTTCACCAAGGTGTTTCCTTTCAATAGCTCTTTGACCAAACCATGATTCGAAAAATGTAGCAAAATTTTTACCTGCTATAGGATGCCAGTGACATTTTTTAATGAAGTGTTTGCTTTGAATGACGACTGTACTATTATGTACTAAAATGTCAGCCTTGCGATCATCTTAATCCTGTGATCTTTCTCCAAGATGAGGAAGCAGGATGGAGTCTATCCGTGAATCTGATCAGAATAAAAATGAACTTGTAAGCCGATAACATGGCTCTTAACCACTTTAGTAGAAGTTTATTAGAAGAAGGCATCCAGTTAAACAGGAGAAAAAAGATACTGCATTCAGTTCTTCATGATGAATAGGAGCTCAGTTTTAAAGGGTATTTGGTCTGCCTGCTTGCTGCAGGTTTTGCATGTGCTGATGAAAGCAGCCTCTGATGCACTTGGTTCTGCCTGTTCTGGATAGCCTGAGGTCCAGGTTTCCAAGTGCATAAAAGACGTGTCATGCAAACCAGTAACTCCAAGAGTTACTCCTTTTTCTCATCTCCAACTTACTGATGACTTCCTTAGTTGCCCCATCTTCATCTTTCTTCTGCTTCTCATCTCCAACCTCATTTGATCTTTTTGCTTCTTTAACAACAGTCCCATGGTACTGCTGGCCCTTTCCCCCTTCAAAAGGCAGAGACTCCTTTCCTCCCAGCAGTGCTTCTTGGTGCTCGCTGTGGGTTGTCCTCCAGGAGAGGGGAAGGGCTGTGGGCTGGGCTGTTTTGGGCAAATGCAGAACATCAGGAGACCAAAAAAGTCCTGTCCCTCATGCCAAGGTTAAGTGCAGCGGCTGAGTGAAGCAGTTGGAAGTGCTGGAAATGTCCAGTAAAAGCCTTAAAGGCCTGGGAAAAATTGGTGGGCTGTGGAGGAGTACTCTAGAAACATGGATTTGCAACTCTTTGATGTTTGTGAAATATCAGACTTTTTCTTTTTCTCCCTTTTGCCAGCATTCACAAATGCACAAGTTTCTGCCGCAGAACGTCAAGTTCTCTTAGAACTGTGGATAAATCTCAGTGGGAGGCTAAACTGGTCACACATCTACCGAAAGAGGGGCAACTAAGAACTCACCTATACTGCCTCCATCCTTAGGCTGCATTATGTTTTACCCCTTTTAGCTGAAATGGCTTCACAGTGTGATATCTTGGGCTGAACAAAGGGAAGGAGAAAATGCTGCCTTGAGCCCAAACTGGGGTAGAGTGCTGTTCTGACCCACACCTTCATCAACACAGCAGGGGATTAAAAGAGGAAAAAGTGATCACACGGCAAAATATAAGCTAGTGGCCAAGGCACTTTCCACAATTGTGTAAAGCACAGTATTGATAGTTGGCCTGTTTGTGCCTCAGCCCATGTGGATGGCAGCCGTGATGGGGGATCTGAACCAAATGGTGGATTTTCAACTGCTTGGGTCACAAGGTAGACTTGAAGGATGGCTCATCAGGAGGCCTCTGCTCAGCACCTTCTAATGACTGGTGGAAAAGTGCTCATGTTCCCAGAGACCTGGGAGATATTAGGGGAGGGCACCATCTCCATGACCTCATGTGCTTTCTTCTCCAGTTCTAAGTGCTGCAAAAGTCCTCTAAGTTATAGTTGGAAAACAAGGCCTCAAAAATTACATGATTAGGGCAGTTCACTATATTTGGACATTATCCCTCTAAATGCTTTCATCATTTTTTGTGATGATATTGCATCATTTTCTTTCCACTTCTTAAAGACCTGTTTCCTAAATGCTTTCAGATAACCTGTCATTCTAATGTGCCTCTTGAGGGATCACTGAAATAACTTTTGCTCCGATGAGATGAGCAATAAAAAAGTGTTTCTGTGCATATTCCACTGCATTTGTGACCTTCAGTGTTCTTGAGTATTGCTGCCTACTGCATGGAATACTGTCCTTCGGTGATAACACATGCATTTCTTCTGCAAAACATTTATTTTTCTTGTCGAGTTATCATTGAAATCTCTTGGAATCTCTTTGTAAATAAAGTGGAAGGAGAGCATTGAAAACAAATTCACTGAATAAACCCCAAACCCTCAGTTTAGAGTTAGTTAAGTGAATATCATCTATCTTTGTCTCCCAACTTGTTTGCTTTTAATTATAAGAAACTAGTTACAAGGTTATAATTGTTCTTTATACTAATCAGTCAACAATAGCTTAATGAGGGACATATTTGAATAACTTAAAATATTCATACGCACAAAAATTGAGAACAGCCATAATGATCTGTAAATAGACCTAACAGGGAAGTCGTGCTATGTGCAGAGCAGCCGCGTTCCTCAGCTTCATGGGCTGACTTAATGATGAGGTAACTGAAGCTTCAGTTTTCTTGGGAAGCCGGAATTTTTACTAGGCTGCTTAAATGGAAGTAAATTTGGGCAAATTTCTACTTTTTCTTTTTTTTTTAAAAAAGCCAGTCTGCTACAGGTGTGCTTTCCATGAAATGCCACTTGAAATCTATGTGAGTATTGTTATTGAAGAGACTCAAACAATTTAGATCTTAATTGATATTAATGGGAATAACCCTCAATGACATGAACTTGGCAAGCCAGAAATTGCAGCTGTTCTCAGCAGTAGTGGCAATAACAACGATAATTAATTGTTTTTTTTCCCTGGGAGATGTATTTAGATTGTGTAATCTAAATATTCCATTCCCTAAGTCCTAACTCAGCCTTGCATTTGTTTTGCAGATACAGTAAGTGAAGCTTAAGTTTAATGTTTTTTTCAGTGTTAGTTTGTTACAGGAGGTATTACAATTATTTTTAAAAGTACAGATTTAAAATGTTCATTAAACCAACCTTCAAATGATAACTTGAACAGTAAATACTTTATGTGGGTTCTTTAACATAGACAAAACAGTATTTTGATTTAAAAATACAAAGCTTCTTAAGAAGTGCTTTAGTGGAGCTATTAATCCTCGCAGACCCACTGGGAATGTGCAAAGGTCGTAATATTCAATATTATAGAGCATACATTTCTTGACAAGGGCAGTTGGGATTTTAGGTTAAACTACCTGAGTGAGCCCAAATTCATTTAGTAATAACTTGTAGTCAGCAGTTCTAATTGTCCTGGAGTTTCAGTCTTGTTCCATGCCCCTTAATTGCACCAGAAGTATTTAAATTGACCTGTAAAATGTGGAGCCCCATCCTGCCAAACTTGTGGGCATCACTGCTTGTCAGCTTTGAGCATTGCTGACTTAGAACAATATCCAAATGAAACTGAGAGAACCTTGTGGATGCGTTGCTAAAAGATCCCCTCATAATTGCACCATCCCCTGAAGGGATTGGGACCCTGCCCATCCCTGCATCCAAAGGGAACAAGACTCAAAGGCCACGATGCACCAAGCACCTCCTCCTGCAACTCTTTTTATTTTACCTGTCTCTAATATTATGTCCGCATAGGGAATGTTTTCCTTTAGCCTTGGTTCTAAAATCTGTGATGGATGCACCTACAAGGCTGCATGTCTGTTTGCTTTAAGTTTGTTTTTACTAATGCTTATTCTGTTAGGATCTGTAAAAAGCATGAATTCAAATACCCCTTAAAAAGGGATAGTCTGAAGGAGGCTTTCTTTAACTAGTTAATTATCTTTACTTACAAACTCACCATCTAGGTTTCATTTTGTCTATGCAGTGATATCCAGCACTAATACACAGTGTATAGATGGTGCTGTATTGTTTAAGAGTGGTATTGTCCTATTTTGAGTTAGAAATTGCATTATTTCCGTTTAAAAAAGGTGATTATGGCTGATGTGTGATCTGAGGTTTTGCTGGAGGCTGCTCCAGGTTGTAGCTGGATTCTGACCTTAAGGCAGCTGTTTCCCAAGTCAGGCCAGTGTTTTCCCCCATTTCCCCTTACAGCCAACATATGAGGCTTTATTTCTCCCTAAACTAATAAGATACTGAACCACCAGGCCAAACATTTACCTTTGTGGTGTAAATATTTTCTAAGCTGAGCTATCAATTGATGCATTTATTTACACAGTTTGTTGTGAGCTGCAACCTATCCGGTGGGAAAATCTGTCATTTGTGAATAGCAGTTTTTTGTTTTTATTCACTTGCATTCCAAACTAGATCTAAATTATGCATCATGCTTTGCATATTGCATAAGTTATATATAGAGAAAAATGTGATCTGTAGTAGCAGTGATTTGTGTGTTGTCCATCCCTCCTCCTTCAGCTCACTGCCTAGAACAACTCGAGTGTGTTGAAAGAAGCGATGAGCTCCTCAGCTGAGAGATTCCAAACCCCAAACTCCCAGGGTCTCTCCACTTTATTTTGCTCAGGGAGATATGCCTGGAAAATATTCAGTGTTTTTCAATGTATATTAAGAACACATAGTGCAGCCTAGCCTGGCATGCAGCATCGTGAGCTGATGATACTTTTGTTTCTGCTCTGTAGTACAGTACGTGGGGATGCCTTAAATTGGTGCCAGAACTATTGGGGGGGGGGGAAAATAAATGATAGAAAAGACCAAAAAGTACTGTCATGGGGCAGGCCAGATCAGTGCCGCTTGGGGAGCTATGGCTGCTTATATGGTGCTATATTAATTAAAAGTGGACACTTTACCCTGAAGTATTCAGCCTGCTTTGGGGCCTTAGCTCACACCAGGTTGTGCTGCAGGGCAGCAGCTGCCACCCCTGATAGGGCGGCACAGAAAGGGCCCCCTCGCTCATCCCTGGTGCCAGATCACCAGGAACAGCCCTAACGTACAAACCCCTGCGTTGTGGGGAGAGCTGCCTGCTCATGTAGTGTTGCTTTTCTTCCTTTCCTGCTGAGAAGATATAATTAAAGTTGCTAAAAATACATGCTTCCTAATACTGCTTTTTGATATTTTGCCATTGCTGTAGCTCTTATTCTGCTATCAGGGAGGTAATGGTCAAGCAATGAGTGCTATGTAGCTTTATTAAGTGGTCCCCATTACATAAAGATAGGAGAGCATCTTGTTTATGGTCTGATCCAAGTCTGTAAGTAACGAATACACAGAGGAACCTGCTGGGTTTTGGTCTTGCAGAAGGAGTTTCACATCTCGGCTGAGAGGAGCCGTTTACACTGTGAACTCCTGGTTTCACGCGAGCCGGTGAGAATTCATGTTTCCAGTGCTGAGGAAATTAGTAGAACAAACGGGGGCATAATTACTGAGCTTTTAGTATCCTGATATCATCCCTAATTATGGTTTAATCTACAGAACATACTGTTTGTTTAATAAATCCCAGCGGAGACTGTTCCAGCATATGTTTTCCCATCACCTGGAGGTAGCTGGGGATGACTGTGGCAACACTGTCAAGGCAATGACAGTTTACAAGGTTTTACATATTTTAGCGTATCGTGCACAGCTCGCCTTTGATATGCATGAACTCACTTAAAGGTAGCCAGCAATAGGCAGTTTGAGCTCAAGAGCTCCTCTGCAAAGAGGCTCTTTGCTTCTCCTCGTGCAGTAAAACAGGCAGTTTTCTTAGCACAACCTCTGTAACTAACAAGGCAGGTAATAAAATCCTCAGCACCCCTTCTGCTACAGCAGAGCTGCTTATTGCTCATGCAGGTTAAATATTGATCGACTTCTTGACCTGTTAGAAGGGTGATGGGAGTTATTCTGAGTTTCTGAGGATGTGTTTTGTCTGTTTGGATTCAAATTGGCCAGTGTTTTCCCTAGCTCCAAGCCCTTGGTTTCCCTCACACAGGCTCCTGCTGCTCTTCAGTTTTTGCTAACCCCATATCCAGCATCTCAGGCCTGTGGTCTTGTAGCTCCTCTAATTAAAAAAATAGGATTGCATTAGCAGTGCAGATACAAGGCCCTTTTAAGAAAGCAGTTTTATGAAAAAATAATTCCATTCTGCCTTACAGCTGCAGCCTTCAGGGCTTGTGCAGAGCCCCTTACACAGCCCTATTGATTCTATAGCGATGCCACCTCCTGTTTTCTAATTGTTTCCATCCCCATGACCACCCAGGGTGACTCAAACACACTAGGGACTGTGTGGAACAAGTGGATCCAAAAACCACTTATACACACTGATGAGGTGTGTATAAATACCTCAAGGGAGGCAGTGAGGAGGATGGGGTTGGCCTCTATTCACTAGTGGACAGTGATAGGACG
>JAUBOD010000908.1:743053-760572 GCA_032353885.1 Nothura maculosa
CCTTAGGTAAGATACTCTCCTGGGCTCAGGGAAGTACTAGAGTTTTTTGTGTGTTATTCTGAGCACATAAAATGCAGTACAACATTTTTCTCCCTTTCCACATAGAGTGAACTTTTCAAAAGTTATCTGAGGGGGTGGGTAAAGCCCAAGCTGCCCTGTGTGTGTGTGAAGTGCAAGAGCTGCACAGGGAACGTGATTTTATTGCTGTGCAGAGACAGGGCATCCCTAGCAAGAGGTCCAGGTTTGAGTAGCTCTGAGCAGTGTGCTCAGCAGTTGCCAATTTGCTCTGTAACTTCAGTTCTGGAGTGAAGTCTGCAGCAACCAGACTGTTCTTGAAGCGTTTGGAGGTTGTTGCATCTCTCAGTGACATTTCATTAGAAATACTACTTTTTTTTCTTTTTTCTTCCCCTCTCTAAGCACTGATTATCTTCTGCATGGTCTTCCAGAAGTGATTCACAGGGAATTCAATTAAATGATTGCTGAAAAAATGAGCCTCTTCTAAGATCTGTAGAAACACATAGGTAAAATGCAAGGGCAGGATGGCGTCTTTGAAGGATGGTGCCCACTACCTACAATTCTGAAACAGCTCATTTATGGATTAATTGCTTGCTAAAATTGCACTTCCCACACAGAAGCGGCTCTAATGGGATACATACTCATAAGGCAAGAAAATGAAAAGATCAGTCTTTTGAAAAACGTATGAAAGCAAATGATACTTCGACCATGACTTTGTTTTTGAGTTTTTTAACCAAGAACAATTTTATTTAGCTACAAATTGCTACAATTTGCACTCCCCGAAACTAAGTGTGCAAGGAAAAGGGGGTGGCAGGGCTGACCCACTTGCTTTGCTGTGAGCTGAAGCTTGTGGCACTTTTTGCTTCCTTGATGTTTTTGCCAGTACTGGTCGTGAATGAGCTACGTGCTCAGCGTGATCCCCACCTTGGTACTGAGCCTCTCACGTGCCTGTGCCCCTTCCTGGGTTTCTTAGGAGGGACTGACCTCCTTCCCTGGCTATGCAGGAGGTCCATGGGGGATCTCAGTAGCAGCCCTGGGGTGTGAGGAACTGGCCCATGGGAAGGCAAAGGTCTGAGTGATGTCTGTGCCAGTGGCTGGGGGAAAAGCACCAACTTGCAGTGGATTTTGTAAAAACCCCTCCAATTTCAACTTTTTCTTCTGTCCCATAATATTTTTTTGTCCCTATTTCCCTGTGCTTTTTGTTGAAACTTGCATTATTTAAAGACTTCTATTATTTATTTCCTTTTCTGTTCTTCTCTTTGATGTTAACCTCCGTGCAGGTCTTCAGTCAGTGCCTGCTGTACTCAGCTCTTCCATCTGCCTCTGATTCTCCATTTCCTCCTGATTCTTTGGAGCCCTAACTCCCACGATTGCTTAATTCATTACTTTGCTTGTTTTTCGTTTATTAGTTTGGATGAAAATGTCAAAACTAGTACAAAAAATTACTACTTTTAATTCTTCCTATTCCTCTCTTTTTCCTCTCTGTGCTCATGTTAACCAGGTTCTCTTTCTGCACTCGTATGTCTGGTCCTGTGCTCTTCAGGCACCTCCTGATGATTATTCCTTCATTCTGTGTCTCAATTTCATCTCCCTCACCAGTCCTTGGTGTCCTGCTCTCTTGTCACACCACTGAGGTGTTTGATAGCAGCATGAAAAGAGATTATTTGGGGAGATGGGAAATGCACCTTGAGCAGTAAAATTCATCCTATCATTGAGTTGACGGTGAGCACGTCACACATCTAGCAGAAATAGCTTTGGTGAAAGAGAGGCGGAAAAACTGTTGCAGCAAAGCATTGTCCGTGGATTAGACACTGAGAAAATTTAAAAACATATTTGGGAAAAAGCAAAGTGCATAGCACCATCAAAAACCTTTTTGGCTTTGTTGGTCTGAAAAGACAATTTTGGGTAATCCAGGGATTTACAAAATGCAGCAATCTCGTGTATGAAGTTGCAGGTTGAAAGACTTTTATCTGAGGTGATGTTGCTTCCCCGTGGGCCCCAGTCACACGGAGACTTGTTACAAACGCCTGCAGTTATGATGATAAATCTGGTCCCCAGCCCCTGCCCTGGGAGAGATGTCATGTATTTAAATAGCAGGCTGCATAGTGTTCTTTATTTGTCACTTAAAAAATCCACAAATGTAATAATAATTTTTCTCCTCGAAATTACTGATGAAAACAACTCTCATTAGCAAGCAGATGGCTTTCTGGAAGAAAAGTAAAATTGCTCTTTTTTGAAAATAGGGCTGTGATTTAAAGCAAGAATTTAGATATCTTATTAGCTATAAAATGCAGAGTAGTTTTAGTCAGCAAAGAGGGCACTTTACTGTGAACGGAGAAATAATGCAGGACAAAAACTCTTTTCACCAAGTATAATGCAGCTGGTAGCCCGGGATTCAACTGCACCATGTTTTAGCCTTCTAATAAGCAGAAAAGGAAATGGTTGAAAGGATTTTATTTCAAAAAGTATCCTTCAGAATTAGTTCTTTATTGTTTACTTAAAGATTTACACATCTAATCCAGAAAGTCCTCACTTGTATTAGCAGTTCTTACCCAGAAGCACTGGCGCATGAGGGAAACTTAACTGTGCCAAATAAAACATTTTTAACGTCTCTGCATTGCTTAATACTTTCATCTTGTATTAATCAAAGATGCATCAACGGCCACGTACATCCAGCTTTGTAGGGCTGATTGCTGAGCCCTCAGAAGCAGGTCTTAAATTGTATGTTAAACTTATGTGCCTAATATGAAAATATTCTCCTATTAGTTCTACTCATTTGAACAAGTATTTATA
Organism: Nothura maculosa; assembly: GCA_032353885.1. Taxonomy (NCBI): domain Eukaryota; kingdom Metazoa; phylum Chordata; class Aves; order Tinamiformes; family Tinamidae; genus Nothura; species Nothura maculosa. The sequence continues at coordinate 745,862 of JAUBOD010000908.1, forward strand.
GGACTGGACTACACTTGTTTGTGTTTTCTGAGAATACTAAATTAAGTTTTATCATCTGACATTCATAGCCTTATCAAAAGCATGGCAGCTTTGAAGTCACAGCTGCTAATGATGGATTGGTGATAAGGTGAATTATTTCAAAGGGAAGTAAATGCGGGTAAACTTACCCCATTACTGAAGTGACGAACCAACATTAGGGAAATAATTCACTTTGGATTTTTTTCTGTAAAAGTATATATTTATATATATAAATAAATTACTGCCTATGTGTCAGTATGCTGAAACTGCAAGGGCTCTTGCTGCCTTTATGCTCAGGCTGTACAGAATATTGAGATGGGACTTTCTAACTTAGTGACTTGTGCTGCTCTACACTTGTGCTTGGTATTTTATATTTTAGGTAAGTTCCGAACTAGTATACTGAATTTATCTAGGGTAGATCTGTCTCTTTGGTTTCTAACCTTTTGTTGTTAGAGGTGATTTAGTTTCAGGGATGCTCCATTATCCAAAGCCAATGATAACTTCAGGTGCAAAGGCAGGTATAGGTATAAGTAATAGTGTATACTGTACTCTTGTACTAAGTGGAAAAAATATAGTATTATCCCTATTAAGTACAATAAAATGCTTACATGTTAGACATAATGTATCCATATTGAAGTCTAATTTCTGGCTTGTATTTTCAGTAAAATAAATAGCTTGGGTTATCACCTTACTTCCCAGTGTGTTCTGCTCCAAGCCCCCTCAGTCCTTAGGTCTGGAATGCAAAAATTCCAAACTGCTCCTGGGCCTGGGAATTGCCATGAAGGAGGAACCTTGGTGAGTTAGGGCCACGGGGATGGCTTGTGTCTCTCCAGCAGCTCAACTTACCAATGCAACGTTGTATTTTCCATAATGGCCAATGCTGTGTTTCATTGCCTTGTAATTTCCTGCTCAAAGTGAGGCAATTGACTTGAATCACAGGGGTATTTTTGCAGTTCTGTGTTTTTGGTGTGTGTGTGTTTTTTTTTTTTTTTTTTCTCTCTTAAACAGTTCAGAAATACTGTGCTGAGATCTCTATCTAAACTGGAGAACCATCTACTCTGTCCTCAAGTTTTGCAAATAGGTTTTTGAGTTCTTGTTTATTTCAAAGACCTGCATGCAGATTGAAATGATCTGACTGTTGACAGTCTAACTTATTAGGCTCCTGTAAAGCCCCATCTTGGTTTTTTTTTTGGCTGCCGGGCGCACTTGATCCAAGGCTGCAGTTGCTCCAAGTGACTGAGATTTCCTTCCTGCTGGCAGTGCTGGGCATCTGGATACATCTGATCAATGAGATCAGCTGAACCAAACTTTTTTTGCCTCTACAAAATGATTTGATTTGCCTTGTTCTTATCATCCTTTGTATTGACTTTGGCCTGGCCTTATGGCCTAGTCACTCACTCCTTGATACACGATCGGTTTTGTGATTATAGGACTTCACAGCAAGAGGAGGGGAATTAAAATATGATCATTAAAGTGTGAAATTAAATTCTTAAAGATGAAACATCTAAAATAACTATAACATTACCCTAAAAACAAACAGTGCAATTGATCCTACTTAATTACATGCTTAATAATTTTATACTAATGTAAAGCACATTGGCTATGTACTAATCCATTTCATATTCACTGCCACCACAGATTTACCCTTTTTTTATTTGCTTTACATCTCATCATTACCCTGCACATAAAACTAGTATTCTTAGAATTTTTATAGTATTATTTCCATATAAAATGAGGAAAAGTCTAATATATGAATACTAAACAGCTCATTAACATAGTTTGTAATGTATCAATTCATGATAAAAGCAGCTGAGAAATGCTGATATAAAATAGTACTTCAGTCCCTGAGTCTATCTAAGATTAGAAGAATCATGCCTCGGATAATAAATACTTTGGGGAAGAACAGGAAGTCTTAAATACAAATAAAATCAAATAAGCTGTTTTGTATGCTTAATTAAACCATTAACAGATTAAATTATTTCAGTTAAATAATTAATCTATTACCACTACTGTCAAACTTTTTTTTTGTGTGTTTAAAAGTGGCTTGAAGATTATGGGAAAGGTATTCACCGTAGGTGGTAGACTATTGCCTTTGAAGGCATTTAGAGCCCTTTCTGAATGTGTAAGCAGCAGGCAGCCTGTTACGGACTGGCCTTGCAGTAGAGCAAGCAGAAGAGCCCAGGTCCCATGTCTGAACCTCTTGTGCTTGGCCTTGCTCCTGAAGGAGAAGCCGCCGCTGGCAGCCTGGGGCACAGGGAGTGCTTTGGCTTAGGGATGGCTTCCTCACTGCCCATGTGGAGCAGGTCTCATCCCTGGTGTTTTGCCCACACTTTCCCAGCACAGACTCTGGGAATGAGATGTGAGACCTGTCTCAGACTGTCCATGGGATATGATTCTGTGAAAGGCTGCCCAGGGAGGTTGTGGAGTCTCCTTCTCTGGAGGTCTTCAAAACCCGCCTGGATGCTGCCCTGTGCCACCTGCTCTAGGTGCCTGCTGGAGCGGGAAGGTTGGACCAGATGATCTCTAGAGGTCTCTTCCAACCTTGTAGATTCTGTGATTCTGTGAAAGGTGCTGCCTTCACCTGGAGTACTTGGTAGGAAGCAAGCTGAAGCTTTGCCAAGATGTACGGCAAGAGGAAACGTATTCTGGCCTTAAGTGAATTGGCAGTTTATACCTTGATGTAGAATTAGCTGTATTAGATGATATGCAAAAGCACTTTTTTCTTATTCTTTCCTTTCTACATGATTTTGTTCTATTAGGAGAGTAGCTTCTGTAGTTGCACTAGTGGCTTACCAGTTCAGCTTGAGTATTGTGTTGGCCTCCAGTGTACCAGCCTATGAAGAAATAGCACTGACAGGTCACATTTGAACCTCAGATACCAAATTCATAGAATCATAGAATCATAGAATGTGTAAGGTTGGAAGGGACCTTAGAGGTCATCTAGTCCAACCCCCCTGCACATTTTTTTATTAAACAAAATGTCATTTAATTTAAAATGTAAGTTAACTTTTGTTTGTCTGAAATATCATCACAGATAACCAGCAAGATTTTTCATTACAAATTTATCCTTCCAACTGGGAGGGATCCTCTGGATCCTCTGGGATGGTACTACCTGGAAGAGCAGTGAAAACTGCCCTGGGTCAGACTGCTCAGTTATTTTCTGTGCTAAAGCCAACATCAATAAACCCCTAAATGATGACGTGAGTGGCTTTGCCATGTTGTGGCTGCATTTGTTGCTGTGTTAGCTAACACAAACTCTCAATTTTGAATGTACAGAAAATAGCACAAGATTATCTTAATGGCATTTTCCATTCTCAGTCTGATTTTGTTGTGACAGAAAATAGAAAGCAGGAAAATATCCTACTCAGACAAGAGGAACGGGAGTTTTTATGTGCAGAGATTGGTGCAAAGACACGTATGGAATGGGCCCTGAGGGCTTGGTTCCATAGAAGTAGCTCACAACCTTCACAAACTACTGTTTTTGACTTAGATTTGGAGCCTTTGAATATATAACCTATTTTGGAAGGAGTCACTGATAATTTCCAAGAGATGATAAATATCCTAAAGCATCCATTTTGTAGGGTATGTGAACAGCAAGAGTTTACGGAAAACAAAATTTTTGTGAAAGCTTTGGGAGTTGATGATGAGAAGCAACTCTGAACAGAGGGAAGGTGAGAGTCAAGGTACTTTATGGCTTTTTCTGCCAGGAAGCTGTGTTTTATGCTTGGGGTTTGTTGTATTTTCCTGGCTGTGCAGAGACACCCTGGTCAGGCCTGCGCTGGTCAGACCAGCATTTGTTTAGGCTCTAAGTCAAGATCAGTTTCTGCTTGGAGCAGAGCAAGCCAGGGACATTAAGGAGGAGAGGTGGTAGGTGCCTATAGAATGTGGAGCTAGAACTGTCCATGGGAGGCTCTAAATGAAGGGTCTGCAGCAGCACTGGGCCCAGCCTGGGCCTGCTTCTAAATGCTGAGGCCTTGGCCAGGGGAGATGCTGCTCCACTGAGAATGTGCATGCAACTTTTAAGATTTTTTCTTTTATTCCTTCTTTACTCTTTTTTTTTAAAGCAATTGAAATTGCTAGAATAAAAGTACATGCAAAATCTTAACTGTTACCCACATGGAAACATGCCAAGTACTACAGCTAATGACTACCAGCATGTCATGGGCTTGGTTAAATGTATTATTCCTTCGTATGCACACTTTGCTGTTGTTTGTTTATAATGCTGAATTCACTTAATTCTTTATTGTTGGAATAAGGAATGGAAAAAATAAGGAGCCCTTGAAGGCTGTAGTGGATTTTAGGCTATTGTAATGCTGATGGCGATCTAACAGAATGAAAATGTGAAGCACGTGCAAGTGCTCTGCTGATTGAGACTTTTGCAGCCTGGAGTCTGTTCCGTGGGGTTTGTGGGCTTGTGGCTGCCTGTTTGAAATTATTTATTATTCAGATGTTAGGTAACTCTGCAGCCTCTCTCACATGTTACCTTGCTCGGTGCCGATGGTTCTGCACGCTCAGCAGGGCATGTGGGGCAGTTTGCAAAGCAGCAGCTCTGAAACCTCCCGGAATAAGGGTTTTCTGTCTTGTATTTTGACAGACAAAGGTACTGGTGCCTCCATTCCTCAGGATGAGCACCTCAGCAAGCTAAACATTGGGCATGGCTATGTTGGCACCCTCTGGCCACTACCATTTACCTTTTAATGATAGAGACTATCTATAGATAAAATAATATGTAGACAATATATCACTTTTTAATACTATAGACCAACCTCCAACGTGTGCAGCATGTGCTTGAGTCTCCTCCCAGCTCTGCCTGTAGAACTCAACATCCATGGCCAGACACTGCTGCAGGGTTCAGCTTGCAAAGCCTGTCCTGGAAGTCTGGAGGGGTTGACCTTGGCCGCCTCCTGGTCCAAGCAGCTTTCCCAGGCTGTTGGAGCAGTGCTGGGATGAGGCCGCTTGCGAGTTGTGACTAATTCTGGCATCTTGCAAATATTAAAACACTGCATTTTATTTTTCTGTTGATGTGCTAGGGTTGAAGTTGCTTTTCTGTTTGTATAGCTGAGCGTTTCATCTTCATGAATATCTACGAGTTACAAGCTGCAGTTTAAAAAGGGAATTTTTGATACTTGTTGGTGTTTCAGCCTAGTCCTCTCCAAGGAAAGCTGCTAAATACAACTGTAAACTCCCTGTGTAACATTCTGGCGCATGCCCACTCATTTTGACAGCTCTGTGGGAGGAATGTGTCCTGATTTCTGACTGGAAAATTGCAACATAGGATTGGTCAGTGCTAGAAATTCGAATAAGCTTTCAGCTTATTCGAATTTCTAGTTTTTTTGCCTTCTGTTTGTGCATTTGTTAAATGTGCTTAGGTCCCAAACTGTTGGCTGCGGTTGGAATTCGGTCCTTTGAATGGTTCTGAATAGTATCTTTGCTATCCTGCTGGCAGAGTTGTTATTTTTCCTCCCATAACCTTGTACCTTCATTTGTGTGCTCATCTATTCAGATCTGGTGCTTTCTCAGGACATACAAGAGCACTAATCTTAAGTTCTCAGTTTCAGCTCTTTAGCATTCTTGCAGTTTGTGCTGTAGAAATATCGTTGATTGGGCACTAAAGTACAATTTAAGAACAATAAATACCCATTTGCTGAAGGCTGATAGACTCTTCATTTTATTCTATAATACTACCTGCTAATTCGGTGAAGAATCCATCCTCTGAGGGGGTGGTGATCCTGGGATGTTGGTTGTGTCTTGTAAACTCTTGCCAGGTAACATAATGTTAATTCTTCCATCCCTTCTGCATGTCAAGTGTCTATCAGAGCAGGCCTAGTTCTTGGAATGGGACCTTCCTGCTTGAAAGATGCTTCTCTGTGCAGTGCTATAAAGGCCTGACTCTATTGTAACTTGAAACCTAAGGCCATTTTCACCCTTTTTTTTAACAATATGTTACAAGAGATCAACCCATTCTGTTAATGAAGAGCTGCCAGATCTCCAGGTTCTTCATCTTTACCCTCTGTCCATCCCTACCCCAGGGCATTCAGCTGTCTCCTCTCCTCTAGTATGTACTCTCTGGCAAAGCAGGAATGAGACTTCATAATGAAGTGAAATGCAGTGGTCATTGAACTCCATTGTTAGCGTTTTACAGCAAGAGTTGAATGGAAATATCTTTTTTTATATTTAAACAGTTTTTTTTTTTAAGCCCAGTATTTTGCAGGAGATTATACCCTGTCATGGGATCTATTACAACCACTTCATTAAAATAATTTGCATATAGTAACAAGTGTTTTCCTGTGATGACTCAAAGATTGGGAGTCAGAGAGAGGTCAATCAGATGAAGCTTTAAAAAGGAGGCTGGTGCAGTGTGAGTTAGCTTAGACATAGAGTAGCAACCAGCTTCCCACACTCCCATGGGAGGTTTTTAAACATCCAGCGCTCTCATGACAAGGGCTAATCTCTAGGAATGTCAGCTTGAGTCTTGGAAGTGTTGTAGCACAAAGAGAAAATAAGAAAGGTGCTTGCTTTTAAAATGAATAATGCCATAAAAAGAATATGGATAAAATTGATCCATATTCTCTAACAAGAAGATGCATTTTAATATTTCCAGGATTATTTTTACTAAACAGTGGGGAGAGTTTCTGTGTAATTTTTAAAAATTATTATTTATTTTTAAGCATGCTGAGGTAAAGAATATAATCAGTTCTATGACGAATGACGGTATAGTCATTTTATCAGCACTTGATCAATCTCTATAGGAAATCACCTAGATGCATGAAAAAAACTCTGATATTTAAAATCAGCCCCAGAGCCTCTGTAGATTTCCCTCTAATAATAGATGCTGTAAATATCATGTGAGATGTAGCCAAAAGAAAGATTTTTAACCTTTTCTAAGGTGATAATTAAGATGAAAATGGCTTCACAAAAAAAAAGGGATGTGGTGTCTGTAGTGCTGTGTTGTTCTGAAGAGGCTTATCCAGAGCTTGCACAAATTGAGTCCATGGTGCAGGTCAGTCTAAGAGCCCATATGCAGCCCTTGTGCTTGGGTGCAGGATGGGAAAGGAGGCAGCAGTGAAAATGGGTGGGTGACTAGAGGAGTGTGGGTGGCTTTGTGCTTTTTACACAGTAAAACAACCTGTTCCTTTACCCTTTTAACGTGTAGGACACTACCAAGTGTATTGGAATAGTGGGCAGAAATGGATCCTTTAGAGGCTGTATCATTATCTGGTGCTTTCCCTATCTGTATTTGCTTATAGATTTACATAAACATGTGGTTTTTTTACTCTGTTTTCAAATCTTTGTTGGCTCTGGAACAGCTCAGTTTGCCACATGATGGCCTTGCAACATTTGCCAAGTTTCTGTCATGGTGATGACAGAATGATATGATAATTAAACTATCGATCCTATTAGAAATTCAGTCACAATTTAGTGAACTTTATTCACTAATATTCCAGTCAACATATTTCTTGCTTTCTTGTAATCATTATATTCTTCAAGATTCATGTGACAGTTCTTGGGATAGAGGATCGTTAAAACTGTCAGTTAAGAACCACTCTGTTAAAGGCTGGGAAACTGGCAGTTTGCAGCAGATAAGAAGTAAATTAATTTGCCTACCAACTTGGACTGCTCCTAACTCCTTATTCCTGCAAAACGAAGGCGAGGTGACCTGTATGATGTGCTCTGCAAAATATATCAAAAGAATTGCTAAAGAACCTCTCATTTCATGATGCAGGATTGCACACAGCGAGAGGTGTTTAATGGTAATGATTATTATTATTGCATATAGATTGTTAATGACCCAGGAGGCATGCTGCTAAGCTTTTCCCAGCTTTTTAGCAAGCCTGTTATCGTACAAGGTAACAAATACAGAAGTATGCATTTCTTTTATTGATCGTCACAGTAGAAATTATTAAAAGAAGATGCGGTTCCTGGTGGCCTGCAGGCAAGCAAATTCAAAGACACTCATCTCCTTGCATGGTGATTTGCTGCAAGGGAAAAATGTGAAGATGAGTTTTCATTCTGAAAGCTACGTAAGAAAAATATTTGCTGGAATTGGTCTCAGGAACACGAGGGGAAGAGGAAACCAGAGCTTGGAGGTGTCCCATTGATCTGACCACAACATTCAGGGGTGTTGGTGTTAAGAATGGTTAAGCAATGGGGTTGTGCAGAGCATGTTGAGCTAGTTTATCGATACACTCCTATATTTATCTTAATTTCTTCTTGCATCTGACAACAACCATGGCATACTAGATTCAAGCAGGAGTGTGCCTGCATGTTCTCAGGCCTATGGAATCTATAAAACCATATTTCAGAAAGAAATTGGGAAGATCTTATTTATGATGTTGCTCAGTGATTACAGCAACATCAAGCTTTCTGTAGCAGCTCCTTTAAAGGCATAGATACTATCAACATAGAATATAGTTGTGTCATTTGATTACCTTTTTAATTATGCCTTTTACACTAAACTATTTTTTTCTTTAAATGCCCTTCTCAGCTTCCTTCACAAAATAAGAATAGCAAAGTATCACAAATAAGTGTGATGCCCCAATCTTTGAATCCCTTTGGCATGTGCTGTGATAAAACAGATGCACAGGAGATAGTTAACACTATTTATCACATCATACTTGGCAGGTTTAGGATGTGCCAGGTTAGATAAAGTACCAGCTAGATGTTCTCCTTTCTAGACTTGATAAAACAGAGCCAAAGCCAAGGAAAGAACCTGCTTGTTTTAGGAAAGTGCCTTAGGTTTCTGGTTTTGGCTTCCTCTCTCAAAGTTGATAAATACAGTTAAATAAGCATTTCATTTAACATTAATGAACCAATTTCTTCTTTGTAAAATACTAGTTTATGATGAAGCAAATTTATAAAGCTCTGACACTTGTTCAATTCGCTAATCATGTTAGAGAACACTTAAATTTTACCAAGTTGCTTTATGTTGATCGGTACGGCATTTCTGTATCAACAGTTACTGCAGTGTGTTATCTCCAGCTCCACTGCCACATTAAATGAACATGAATTTTAACATATTCATAGGCATTTGGTTGCTAATTGTAGCTAGTTTGCAATGTGCTGCATCACGCAGAGCAGGGTGCTGCTAGCAGGTACGACAGCATTTTGTCCGAGATTGCATTTGAACTAAGTTCTTTGAAGTGGTGCCAGTTGGATTAGGAATCCAACCTGATCCCCTAGTCATGTAGCAGATTGCACATTGAAAAAGGAAGCAGCACTAGTGGAAAATGCATCAGAACCAAGGTTTCTCTGAGCAAATGTGTAAGCACGGGCAGATGCCACTGCCTGTGGCATTTTATGAAAGATACTTCCAGCATCTCCAACTTGAGTCTTGTTGATCCCTTGTATTTTAGGGAAGGGCTGTGAGGACTTACTGCTCCACTCTGAATTGCCTATGGAATCTATAAAGCTCCTTCCAAGAGATGGAGAAAACTAGCCATAAAAAGGTCCCTTTTTTTTACGTATATATATAAGTTGGATGAGAAACCTCACCTCACTTGCAGGGCTAGTTTTTCCCTTTGGGAGCTCCCTGAAGCTGCTGCACAATCAGAAGGGGCAAGGAGCTGGGCGCTTGCAGCTAGTGTATCTCGGTGTATAACATGGCATAAAGATTTTACTAAGATTGTGATTGGGTAATAGCAGCATCGTGAGCTCTAAATTGTTGAAGACTCGTGGACAGTGGGTAGGAAAATAATAGCAGATTGACCAAACATATGCTTGAGCTGGCAATTCTTTTTAATAGTGTATATTCTAATTAAAACAAAAAAAAAAAAGGAAAAATTGTTTTCATTGTAAGAATATGCTCACATCTCAACCTTGAGAGGAACAGTATGCAGTGTTCTTCAAAGAAGTGAGTCTAATAAAGCATCTTTATTTGTGATCCAAATTACTTCTCTACATGATTAGGGAAGACTGAGAAGGAGAGCTACACTCTGAAAACTTGAGTTTTGAGAGTAATTAATTTCCCTACTCTTTTTTTCAGTCAACCTATCATTAGAATAATTTTACAAAATATCTGAAACTGGATTTTTCACTGTGGTGTGATCCTTATATTATGTGACTGTTTAGTAGACTCATGTATTTAATTACTGAGGCCATCACTTGTAATGCTTGCAGTGTAAGTATCTGCAAAACACTAAGCATTTGTTGAGGGTTTTGGTGCTATTTTCTTGATACTAGGAAAGATGGTCCACCCTAAGTTTAAGATGCTGCCATACACTGATGTTCTTAAAAATTACTTGTCCCAGTCCCTAGAGTTGATAAAATGCTTGGAGCTTTCTGTATCGCATCCCTCTTCTCCTGTTCCATTTGGGAAAGTGCTCAGTATTATTTCAAAGCAAAAAGAGTGCTTGGGAAGCATCAAGATGAAAGCTCGCCCTTTCATTCTTGATTCCTCTTTCACTTTAAGATCATAGTCTACCTTTGTTCCCACAAATAAAACAGAAATGAGAGCAGAGTTGGGGGTAAATATATTTTTTGGGAAATCTTTTCGGTTATCAGAATAAAACCTGTTCTTTGTATCTAAAATAAAATCTTAGAAAAGGGAAGTGTTGCAGGGTCTGTGGTCTTAAAGACTGGATTTAAGAGCCTGCCTTGTGCCCCGAAAACTTCACGTGAAAGTCTGGGTTCAGTTATTTGCAGTTCATATAGTGTTACAGGAAGGAATGTTTTTAATGAAAGGTCAAAACTAATTATGAGGAGCAGACTTGATAAACCAAAGTAGAAAAAGATCAAAGCTAAGAAATTAAACATAACAAGTATGTGCTTTGGGATTCTGTCTGATTTTCAATAGCTGAAGTAACTCTGCATATTATTTCAGTGGAATTAGTAGCATTTTTTTCCCTCCTACATTTTCTCAATTTTAGCTTGTATCTCTGCAGAACTTTTTAGCACAGTGTCACACACTGAATTGTGGTATGCATAGCATATCGGATTGCGTAGGTGCTTAGAGACTTTGAAATAAGGGAATTAAAGCTTTGGCTAAAGAAGGGTTTTAAAGGGTGTAATTCAAATTTTCTATTAATCCATTTATTTGCCTAGCTAAGCAGAGAAGGAAAAAAAAATATTCTTAAGTATTTCTTTTACATGAGATCACTCCAACAGTGGTGTTTAGTTTTATCTGTTTGTAAGTGTTCTAATGGAATTGCCTGTTTGTCATCACGAGCCCTATTAGCACTGCAGTAACTGGCCACGTAGGTTCCTTGGGGGCACCATGTCCTTCCAGGGATGGCTGTGCCGGGAGCTGGGGAGAAAGCTGAGCTTCTCCGCAGGGATTCTGCTGATTCAGCAAGGCTCTCGCTTTCCATATTCGGGTAACTTGAGCTCTAACGTAATTGAAAAGAAAGTTATTAGAAAAAATATTTTCTGAGAATTGCTATCAGAGCTCCAGAAGTAATAGCAGATTGAAATTGGAAAGGAGAGAGGGGAAATAAATCCCCCTTCCAGGGCTGAAACATTTAGAAATTTGGCTTCTTTGACTTTACCCTTCTAGCTCACTTCTCTTTCTAGCACCTCTTATTCTACAGTATGTCTCTGGAAATACAAGGAGAGAAGCAGGGAGAGTGCTGCCTCCAGAGGATGGATTTTTCCACGCTTGTTTCCTCCCTCCTGCTGGAATTGCTGCTGGAGCTGCTACTTCTGCTTGTAGTGGGGACTGTCCCACTGCCCCTTGCTGGCAGCTCAACCCATGCTTCGCTATCCCATTGGAATTTGCCATGGCTGCCGGGCAGCACTTGGGAGTGCGTGAGGGCATGCAGAGAAGGAAGGGCCAACAGTGTTGGAGTTCTGTCCTAGGAAGATGCTTTGGTGGGAAAACCCAACTGCTCCATTTGTTAGAACCGTGCCTGGCAGCTGGAAATAGGAAGGTGCTGCCCAAGCGCGCAGGGCCCGTGCAGGCTTTGCCCTTCCATTGCACCAAGCCGAATGCTTGAGGCATCGTCAACTTGGTGCTTGGCAGGGCCGCGCTGAGGCTGAGCCGCCATTTACAGCAAGGGCCCTGTCTGCTCGGACTGCCAGCCCTAAAACAATTACAAGCTCCATCCCAAAGGTAAGACATATCTCTGTTACTCGAGGAGCAGAAGTCCAAGCTTTGCATCTTCAAAACACAGCTCGGCTGCTGCTCAAGTTGGTGCTTGTCACCAGGGGCCTGCACTGGCGGCAGAACCACCAATCCACTTGGCAGCAAGTCCCAGTGGCAGTTGTGGATTAAGCACTTGGCATCCATGGTTCCTCAGTGCCACCAGCTGAGATTCCTGAGTCCTGCCCCCTAATGACTGGTGAGGGGTGAAGTTTGACTCTGGGATGTGGAGGAAAAAGAGCAGACCCTGGTTTGGTTCAGTAAAGTACAGCTTTTTGGAAAACCTAATTCAGCAAAATAAGAAGTTAGGGCATCAATTACAGGCTTATTTATAGCATTGCCAACATCTGGCCTTTGCACTTTGGTGTATGTTTTCAGTGTATTTGGTATTTTTTTAGTGTTTTTGCTGTTATGCGGTTTATTATCTGCATCATGAAGATGAAATCTTTGAATAGGAAGCGAAACCCACTAAATGAAAAATATTTAGTGGAAAGAATTCATGCTACACTTCGGATGAGGTCTCTGTAGTACAATATCTTTGCTCAAATTAATAATTACATTATAATTCTTTGTAACTGTGCGGGGGTTAATGAAGCAGGAATGCAGTTTTGTGCAGAGCTGCTTTCAGGAAATTCCTGCAAGTAGAATAGGATTCATTGGCTGACTTTTAGTTCCGAAAAAGCAGTTTCAGTGGGAATTGCCCTAAATTCAGTAAAAACATAGTATTATGGTGCAGGGAGGGTCTTCCATCTTCAAAGTGATGGTTTGAATGCTTAATCTGTGGGAAAGCTCTACTGTGGGTGGACTTGCTGTGCTCCTGGGACAGAGCCCTCCTTTAGCAAGAGGGGAAGCGCTTTGCTTTAAAGTGATGAAATCCTCCCTGGGACGGGGTCACAGAGATTGCTGGTGACTTATTCGAAATCTGTTGTTCCTAGAAAAATCTCTTCTGCCTTTATCACTGGGGAGAAAGGTGGGAAATGGGAACCGGTGGGAATAATAAAAAGGAAATAGATAATATAGACATAAAATTCCTGTTTCTTTAAAACCAAAGCAAACAGCTGTATTATTGAACATAGCTGTACAAGTCACTTTTCTCATGTTTTGTGAAATCACAGTTAGGATTTTAATTTTTCCTGCAAACTAATTTTAATTAGAGGATTTTTTAAATTAACAAAAATATTGTACTTTTTATATTGACCTAATGGTTAAATGAGGAAGAGATAAAAGATCTCCTTTAGGTCATTGATTAGAGATAACGTTTATGCTTAGGAACAGAGTATCTCAATATACATTCCCTTTATGAATCTGAGAAGATTATTCTGTGTTTCCAGGAGAAACTAAACACACTGTTGCAACTTCCCAAGGGAATCCGGTGCCTCGTGCTACAGCTCCCTCCCTGCCTGCCCATCCTTAGTCGGGGTTTATGAGGCCCTTATCCTGCTCCAGGCCCGTGTTTCCTGCCAGATCCAAGCGCCACGTGGGCCCTTTGGCTGCTGTGGAGCCTCTCGCTGTAGCTGAGGTCTGAAGTAGAGAGTTCATTGATTTTTAAGTGGGCCAGGATCAATTAGGCCTCAATTAGAACATGACCTTCATAATCTTCTTCTAATCAGCACTTCCTTTTTCCATGAGTGCTGCTCAGCACTGGCCTCACTCCCCTCTGAGTTATTTTTGTTGTTATGGATCTTCATTACTGTTTACAAATCGAAGTAAAGTAAATGGAAGTAAAAATTATCCTCTGCTTCATGCCTATACGGTGCTAATCTTTTATCTAACACAGCTCATTAGTTGTGTCTCATTTATTCATTTAAATTTAGAAGATACAGCTTTGCTTCATTCAGCCTTGCTATAAATTGTATGATTATTCAAAAAGCAGAATAAAAAAGTCCACATACAAAATGTATGTTTTACTCATTTTTCTCACAGAAAGCAAGAATTAAGAGTTTCTGCCATTGCATGTCATCATTTCACTGATTTTTTACAGTTAAAAGTCTCAGGACTGTCAGCATTTGTAAGGGTAGGTTATATCTCTTCTCGTAGACTGAGAGAAGGAGAATACAACAGAGTGCTCTGCTTATAGGCTCTCCAAGGAAAGCCCTGAAGTTTGTTTATATATTTTTATTCTCTTTAGAAATATATCAGCTAGATTAGTAAAAGACACTGTCTTTCCGGGCAAGTCTCGTCTCTCTCAAGCCTTTAGCTCCTGATGCCTCCAAGTAACTTAACTTTTCCATACTCTTCCAATAGGAAGTTTCCAGAGCCCAAGGGTGCTGCTAAGTCATCCCTGGTAGACAGTAATGCATGATCACAATGCAGGCTATGTTTAGGTGATACCTTGTAATTTAGAGGGTTAGTTCAAATAGTGATGTTTCTGCAGAAACTATCATTTGAAAACTGAGCTGATTAGCTGAATTTTTTACTAAACTTTTCAGTAACAGTTTACTCAGACACGTCACCCAGACCCTGCATTATGGTGACTCTGTGGGCTGCTGGTATCACATTGGGATTTCAAAGTTCTGCCTCCTTGGAGCCTTGGGACAAGGCTGGAATTGCTTCAGCATCTTTGAAGGTGTCTGGGGTTGTCTCACAAGCTGTTTCTAAGCTCCCCAACTGTTGCTGC
>JAUBOD010000908.1:768175-779899 GCA_032353885.1 Nothura maculosa
TTAAAGGAGAATATTGTAAGATGCAGGAGTGTGTTCCCTGATCATACACAAACGTGTTCAGTATGGGAAAATCTTCCAAAGATGTAAATCAGATTCCTGTGCCATACCTGATGGGAATACAGTGATATTTCTCGGGAGATTACACACTTACACAACCTTTCCTCTCTTTCAGTCTGTTTTACTTTTTAATTTTTTGTAACTGTAATGAATGACAGAAGATCTCATAAGTGGTGTGATGCCCATGAGCCATGGTTGCTTGGTGAGCTCTTAAGACTGACCCTCAAATGAGGGACCAGCTGGTATTAAAAAATATGTGTGGCCCTAGGACATTTTACCAAGAATAGGAAGCTCTAGCTGTCATAACTATATTTATAATTATTGTTAACTGAATGGAAGAAACGATTCATCTATTAAGTCATTTCTTTGCATACTACTGGCAAGCAGGATCGTTTGCAATAAAAAGAGTCTGCTCCCTTTCCTCAGTAATGTAAGTAAAAAGGAGTTTGCCAGATGATAATTTCTTTCCCTTGTCAGCATTTTCACGTGGAGCTGTCTGCCGTGCCCAGCCACTCGTGCTGAGCGCAGAGGCCTCTTGGTGGCCTGGGCAGCGGAGGCCGGAGCGGGGCCTCCCCTCCCACCTCAGCTCCGGTGGCCACAGCTTTCCTCACGGGACAGGTTCGGGATTTGCTTGGCTGCCCTTTGCTCTGCCAAGCCTATCCTGAGGATCTGGGTGGTTTAGCAGGCATTTTTTTGTTACACATTCTTTGAGGTTTGCCTTGCTTTCCTCTAAGAAGCCACCTGTGAGGATGTTTATGTGCTGTTTTCATCTGGCTGGTTTCCTGCCTTGGCTATGACCCAGCCGAGTGGCTCGAAGGTGGTGTTTATTGTGTCTGCAGTGTCCCCGTCTCAGCTGACCACAGCTGTGCTCACCACCAATATCCTGACCACAAACACTGCCTTTACCATCTGGGATATTAGTGAGTACCCACCTGTCTGACCGCAGAGCAAGACAGGAGAGAGGCTTTGCTGTCACCCCAGCTTCCTCACAGTCCTACCAGGAGCAGCTGGCCTCTGCCTACTCTGATTCTTGGGGACTGTAAGCCCCTTTGCAAAGGAAGCATTTCCAAGACCTTTTCCACCTTGTACTGTTTCCAGTGCCAAGTTTGTGCTACCTTTTCAGTGAAGCTGTGAGAGTTAATTGCTTAAAGCAGCTGCTGACGAGGCTGCCTGTGCCCTCCCTGGTATAGGAGCTCTCCTCTCTCTTCACTGCTGAAGTGGATTTGCTGAAAGGAATAGTTCTAAAATAAAGTGCTTATGTGACACTCCAATGTTGTTCATGTTGGAAGACATCACATAAAAATATTGCCCTAGGACCTGTATGATACTTCTCAAAGCAGAATAGATACAATTGCATTGCAGGGCTTTCTGTATAGATCCGGATACTTTGGGCAAGTTAAGTGTTATGAGCAGCTAAGTAACAATTATTCCTCGGAGCCGATAGATCCAGTAAGGGACAAAGTTATTGGGTGGCTAATGCATAAGTATTTGGTGACCAAGGTGTTACGTGGCAGGAATGAGTGAACCTACGATTCAAATGTCTTTGCAGCCCAAACTTAAGGCTAGGAAAATGTTTCATTTCAAGTTTTTGTAAACATGAACTCTAGATTTGAGTGATCGTTAATGAGAAATATTAGTTGGAAGATATGTATGAAGTGTCTTGCTAACAAACATTACAGGAATAGAGTTTCTCTCTCTCTTTCTTTGCCTTCCTTCCTTCCATGATGCTTAATCACAGGGTTCAAGAGGTTTCACTTCACTTCTTGCCAGGATCACAGTTATCTGCCACTTTTCAGTACATTTTTGCCTGCTCTTGTTTCCCTTTTTCTGAGTATGGGATATGCAGAAGGCCGCCCAATTGGCTACTTTATACCTGGAGGCACCTTGAGGAGGGGCATTGGGGGAGCTTAGAGATGTCGTGAGCTTGCTGCTCCTCTCTCAATTTTCCTCTTGATGAGTGACTGTGCAGAACATAGTTTATACATGCAAATGAGAAAACAAGGGAGTTATCAAGGACTATCAGTTGGGAAGGAAAAAAAAAAAAAAAAAAGGCAAGTGTCTTATCTTTCCAGGAGATATATGTTACAACCAGATAAGGAGTTCATCTTCTCAGGTATGTTCCATTAAGTATTTTATCCAATCAAGTTGGATATATAAGACGTATTGCAACTCTAATCTCCACAGGCAAGTGGTATTCAATTATACTTACCGTCTGAAAAAGAGAACTATCCTGAGCCTTTAGAGTGCTTGCATTTTTGGCATTCATTCTCGTTATGTGGAGGCTAATAAAGAACATTCCAACTAAGAAGGCTTAGTACAGGCAGATTAAATATTGAAAAATGATATTATATATGTCCTGAAGTGGAAATGCTCACCATCTCTCAAGATAGTTTCCTGACATCTTATCTAATGCTCTGAAATTAGGTCAAGGAATGGAGAATGAGAGTGAATTACCTTCCATTTCTATGCCTGTGGTGTCTGTTTGTGTATATAGTTATGATTAAAAGAGACATGTTGCTGAATGCTTTGTTTGTGAGTGCCCTTTCTGTTTTAAGAGCACATTCATGATGTATTTGTTTTGTTATGCAAATTGCTTTTTGGAATGAATACTCTACAGGCAGACCAATTTTCCTGATATTCTTCTAAGCCAATATTGAAGATGGCAGCGATCTATCTGCCCCAGCTCCTGCGAGCTCTCTTGAAGAAATGCCTGGCCTACCTTTTAAGATAGAGCAAATGAAAAGATAAGTTCAGAGAGGTTCATAATTTGGTCGTAGACTCCTACTTCCATTGCTTTGACTTAAAAAGAATCGAGCGTATCATCTCGGGAGACTTATGGGAACAACTGTGCTTCATATCTGTTACTGGAAGCATTTGCAGCAGTGATTACAGTTAAAGTTGTTTAGCACTTCCCCATATCAAACCCTTTTCTCAGTTGTTTGTCATCTGCCAAACTCTCTTTCAACATCAATTCTATGACCTAAGCAAAATGCTGGGAATTTACAGTTCAGGGAGCACAGCCAGTGTTTAACAGAAAGATTAAGGGAAAATATAGTTTATCTGAGTGAAAAATAATTGGTGCTGCCTTTTGCGGTGATGCTCCAAAGGCTGAATGCTTTGAGACAAAGCAGATCTTCCCAAATTCCTTTAGCCACCCACCTTTCCCAAAGTAATTCGCAAGCCTTGTCATTGGAGCTGCAGTTTGCAAATACTCAAGAGTGTTTCCTTGCTGTGTTCCTGCCCTGCTGCTCAAATACACCAGGATCATCTTGATTTTCATATCCGTGATTAGCCAAGGTAGAAACATCTAATTACAGTTCCCATCTGCCTGCTAGAGATTTTGTTAGTTTGCCATCTAGTTTCTCTAACGACCTTTTGCTGTTTGCACAGAGCACATTTCACAAACCAAGGCAAATGATGGCATAGCCAATATATTTTCTCCAAATAATTTCTGCCCTCTCACTGTTCCTGTCAAATGCAGGTGTGGGCACAGCAGCCAAGGCTGCTTGTGGCTGAGCACAGTCTCCCTGATTCAGGCTTGTCCCCTTTAATCCTTCCTGGTGATCTGGCCCATGGGGAGAGAAGTTATTTCATGGTTCAGCAGCAGAGATGCGAGATACGATGCAGGCAAGAGAAAGTGGGAAATCTGAGGTTTGTCTTATCTTTTATCCCATTAAAGGTCATCCCATAGAACTGGTTTCTCTATCCAAGTTCCTATGTATTAGTCAGGGTTTCTGCTTGTAGATACGGGGTTTTTGTGACTGCCTTTCAGTGTGACTAGTCAGACACAGAAGCTAGCAAAAGTAGCAGTTGTTTAATTAGCCTATTTGATTTGACAGGCAGCAATGCACAAGGTATGAAATGTTAAAGACTGCACAAGAATTAGGATATCTGCAAGCACAAAGGATGGAAAGTGGGATCTGTGGATATGGTCCAGAGAACATATCCACAGATCCTAAATTTCACCTTGCATACTATTGAAATAGATGGTTTCATGTCCATTTGTTAAGGCAAGTAGACAAGATAATAAAGACTTGTGTTTATTATCAGGCAAAAAATATATGAAGAAAAGATACTGAAAATGCATTTAAATTGGAAACCAGCATCAAAGGAGTAATAGCCCCTTCCCTGCATATCTCTGTACAATTCTGGTCCAATTTTACCCTGCTTGGGTGGTACCCAGAACACTTCTTTTTGCCTAGTTAGAGCATAAGACTATTGGTAAATTAAGGCTTTTCTCCCCTACAGTATTCAACACTAAAATAAATAAGGAAAAAAATGAAAAAGATTAATGTGGTAAATCGGACGTAGTGATGCTACCTTGTTTTCCCAACCTCTTGTTACCAGCACACTTAAGTTAAGCGCATGTAACTCGCAAGCTAACTTTGCAGTGAAGTGTCCATCTCTTTGAAGGACAAATCCCGCTCTGGAAGTAAGCCCTTATCCAGCATTTCTAGCAGCCTGTGCTGCAGCATGTGGCTCTGTCTTGTGACAGCGTGGGGAATGCAGCCGAACTTCACGTTACTGCCTGTCCTATATTGCACAGGAAAGAAATATTGAGCTGGTTGTCCCTGCAGCTCTTGCCATCTAAATCAGGCCGGTCATGGACCTTTAGGTTGTGCTCTGTGTTTCTTCCTGTATTCTCGTTTTCAGAAAGGTTCAAGACGCCCAGGGGATCAGCTTAATTGGAGAGTGAGCTTTGATTCAGCTTCTTGACCTTCCTTTTCCCTTGGTCTTTTTCTTTCCCCATGTTATCTTCACAGTAAAAACTGTTTGCAGCAATCCAAATGCCAGGAATTTCAAACAGCTTTTTTTTTTTAAGATAATTATCCTACTCTACCAAAAAATGCTACATAATTTTCATTTTTTATAGAACTATGTTAAACCAAGGAAGGTGACATTTTTGTTAAAATCTCTCACTTTCAGTAAAAGTCTATTACAGTTTTTTCATTTAGATGTGACTCCTTTTATTCTAACAAACAGCAGAACCACTAAGGGAGCATTGGAATCATTTGAAGCAATAGATCTGAGCTGGCTTCACTGAAAACCCCAAAACTTTCAACTAAAATTCAAGCTTGTATTTCAGGGTATGTTTACAGAGTAATGGCGGTAATGATGGACCTATAAAGCGGTAGTACTATGGAAAAACTAAAGCGGCTTATCTCTTATTCCACAATTTTATTTGACCACTACATTTATATGCTAATCTTAGCATAAATATAGTAAAATAAATACTGCATTGCTTATCCTGCTCTAAGACTTAACTCTCCCATCAAGCCTGCTGCTTTCTATTTCAATTACTATAGCTGCAACTAAGGAAAAAGCTATAATATCCCATGGGTCTGGCATTGTCTTTTCTAGCTTGTGCAAGCCCTCAGTAGAGTGAGTTGTAGCTAAATAAACTTTTGAAATAGTTTTTCCTTAGATGTATGCATTGCATGACAAATGTTTAAGCATTGATTCATAAATTCTCTGAGGATAGTATGTAGGGTCCACTAATGCACCTGAATATCATTGACAAAAATTCTATGAAAAATTAAAAAAAAAATCTAGGACTAATGAATCTTAGTTCAGAAGTGCACTGTTGCTTTTTCTTGTGCAGTTTGTAAGATTATTTTTTTAATAGCAAATAGTATGCTCGTATACAGAGAGGTTGTTTTTCTGCAAAGGTCTGCAGGTATCTCTAAGATCTGCAGTTGGCTTCCTTGAGCTTTATTATTTACAGCCATTTTAGACATAAATCCTTCAGCTTTAATAAAACAGTATGTGTTCTTTCACAGAAAGCTTTTCTTCCTTGCCACATAGGTGCTCAAAGTATTTTCCAAAGTGAAATAGAGAGCTTCATGGCAGAGACGCTGTCCAACACTTCAGCTCTCTTGAGCAAATCAGCTCTTCATGGGTTGTCACTCCTTGCTTTCCATATTTGTATCTTAAAGACTCCTGAGAAAAAGGAAGCTCTTCTAGTTCCTTGCTTTGTAAAATTTTAGACCACCAGAGCTCTCTTGAAAATTGTATTGCATACAAATTGGGTGAAACTAATCCCCAATAAATATATCCAATAGGAAAGGAAGATAAAAAAGCAGGTAAGTCAGAAGTGCAATTTATGCAAAGGCATTTGCTTTATGTGGGCTTTGCGTAGAAGCTCAGTGAGTGGAAGGTCTCTAACTTTCTCATTAGGATTCTTGGGAACATGAAATATGTTCCGTTTTATGGAGTAATGAAGAACACTGAGGAACAAAATCTATTCCTTTCTCCTCTCCTCTTTCAGTAGCAATCTTAATGAAATATAAAATCAGCAAGCCTTTAGGAAATCTCTTCTCCTTTTTAGAGAAATAGAAAATTTCAACCTAGAGAATTCCGTGGAAATACTGCCTAGGGATATCAAATTTATCCTGCATTTTAATGAAATCACAAATGAGTCCATTTAGACCTAGTGTTGCATAAACTACGCTTCCTTGCCACATCTGTTCATAAACACAGCAGCCTGCACACCTAGGGGAAACCTGGTTCTTCTTACATGAAAGGAGAAAGAATTCCAACTCCGAATACACATTTTCCTCCTTGCCGGTGGGTAAACACGATGGAGTAAAATACAGGCATCTTTTATTTGGCATCACAGGCTCCTTGTCAGTCATCGCTGCTAACAAGCACAAGTGCAGCGCGAGGTCTGTCCAGGTGCTGTAATTTGTATTGAGTTGGTGGAGCATTAATGTCGGCTTAATAAACAATAATCTCCAAACATAAAACCAGGAGTCACACTTACTAGCAGCCTGCTTTGCAAAAACTAATGTCTCTTCTCATAGGAATGATGAGTCATAGTCATTGTGACCACACTGACCAGAGGATAACGTTTTGATCTTCATCTTTGGTGACACTGTGAGCACTGTTCTTCGGTTTCTCCCAGCTTGGCCATCCATGTGACTTCAGAGAAGTAATTCTCTTTTTCCTAAGTTACGACAACTTATCACAGTGACTGCAAATTGCTTGTTCAGGTGAAGGAGTCACTGCAGTAACTGTCAAATTAAATGGGATTGTGCATGTGCATTAGCCCTTAATAGGGAGCATGTGGCTTGAAAGGCAGGTGCTCTTTGAAACCTGCTACATTTATTGCCATTGGTTCAAACTGTTGAGCTTTCTTGTCCCCAAAGTATATGGGAACTTAACCAGCCCAGGAAGATAGTGCTGTATTATCTTGTTGCCTTAACTAGCTATAGAGAATTTGATGGCTCTGATACTTTGATACTTTGATACTTTGATGGCTCTGCCATCAAAGTAAATGCTGATTGACTGACATCACCGTGTGATCTCCAGAAGAGGTGTCTTACAGGCCTTGCTATGCAGTGGAAAAACGTGCTACATAATCCTTTTAATTCCTGTAAATTAATATTTTCTGAGAATCTCTTAATTTCTTAGGAGAATTCATTAGAAATGTTCACAATATTTTCACAGCTTTTCCTCCGTTAGTACGGCACTTCTTCTTGAGGTGAAAGTTGTGCTCTCCTCCATTTCTAATTAATTGTGCTAGCAGCCATAACATTTTATTACATGATTCATACAGCTTTTATTTGGCATGAAATAGAAGCGAGTTAGCTTTAGGGTATGAGCTGTTCCAAGAACAGAACCTTTTTTTTATTCTCTTTAACATCACCTTTCTCAGAGGATATTTAGAGATTCCTTTTAGTCTTTTCCAGTTATTTTTAGGAACCTGGGTTGTTTTTCTCTTAGTTGACAGTTCAAAGATCAGCCATCCTGTTGATGTCCTCCTCCTCCTTGGCATTCGGAGCATCTCCAGGCCCTGCAGGTGGTTCTGCCCGTTGGTGTTGGAGCTCCACTCAGTGCAGGGTGATGACGGGACCTACCCAAAGAGTTTGACCAGAAAGAAACTAATTGCTGAGTTGTTGTTCGCTCATTTCTCATCTCCAGTTTATGAACCTGTTGCAGTGCGGTATTTTTTTAATAACAATTTCTTATCTAATATATATCCAATTTAATAAATATATATAGTAACAGCTTTCAACTCATCAAGGCAGGTTGGCAGTTTTAAGAACTCATCTATCCTACTCATGCCCTTTTGTAGCAACTAAAGAGAAAGATTAATCTGCAGCTCCTGTGACATTGCTACCTATATACAAAACATAATTTCACTGGAGAATAGCAACTCTTCACCCTCGTGGCCCTTACATGGATATTAAGCATAAGATCAAAGTGCTGTAACCATGTTCTTGCTTCTGATTCAAAACAATCTATTGAGACGATAGTACCAGAGACCCTGTAGGTGACAACTGCTTCTCAGAAACCAACTTTCAAGAAATTGCATTCAAATGCGGCCTGGATTTGCAAATGTGTGATTCCCTAGAGCTTTCAGCACCCTCAGATCCTCAGCTTTCAATAACCTCAGACTCTCATTTCAGCTTTGTCTTTGCACAAGCGGCTTTAGGACGTCCTGTGCTTGAAGTTGATTTTATTCATATTTTGTGATCTACTGATAAATGGTTTCACTGCAAAGTCCTTGGACTTTTTTCATTTTTAAGATCTGTTGGTTTATTAAGAAAAAAAGCATGGAAAGGTCACTTAGGGATGGGAGAGCAGATCTGATAAATGTACTCAGAATTGCTGCAGCATTTGCAAATTTATGAACTCTAGGCATAACAGTCTGATTTCTTGTGTCTGTACAAACATTTTCTGATTCTTTTCCTCCTAGGAAAAGAAAATCAAAATAAGGAGTTCTCAGAAACCTCTGTCCACCAGGACATTCCTGTATGTAGGGGGTATTGCTCCAAGCTGCAAGCCAGATCTTGCAGCTCTTTCCTTCTCTTCTATTTTCTCTCGAGGTTAGTACTTACCGGGAAAACTCAGACTAATAGGATAACATCACATCAATGTCCGTGTCTTTGGTGGAAAGCAGCACATCTATTTTTCTAATCCAGACTAATTACCTCTCCCCCACGCACGGAGCACAGTGTGCGGTGCAGGTTACGTATCTGTTTCGCTTCAGGTTTTGCAGAGCTGAGCGAGTGAAACGAGTTGTTTAACCAGCTTCCCGAGCCCCTGTGCACTGCAGAAAGAAGGGCAAAATGCCAAATTTGCCATCAGTGCAGAATATTTCATACACTTTCGTTTCACCTGTGCATTGCCTTGTCTCTGGAGTTTATCTTAATAGCTTTGAATAGAACAAAACTATCAACTCTTGTGAAAGAGGTTTATGACACCGAACAGGAAGAAAGCTTCACAAGAAGGAAAATGATTTAAGGATTTTGTAGGCAATCACCTTGCTTTGAAGCAAAGCTCATGGCTACATGAGGCCCAGTTTACCCAAATATGCATGAGCTCTCAGTTTGAGGCAGAAATTCCCGAGTGGGAATTTCCCAGGTGGAAATTTCACCAGCTGGGGGTCAGTGGCTCATGCTGTGTTGAGCTGGCCCTGCATAGTCTACATCACTCAATATATTGCTTGTTATGAAGGAAAGATTGCTGGGATAATGAACGGTGAATGGGGTCTTCCTCAAGGGTACAGAGCCCTTTATATGGTATTTTAATATCTTATAAATCAGTAAAAGATTTACAGCTTTTTGCTTATTGCAGTACACCGACCTCCACCTCTGATAACCTATATGGAACGTGTACCGCAAGGTAAAATGTAAGTAAGGTGGAAAATCTTGACAAGAAATACTGTCAAGTGAACAAAATCCTCACCGTTAAAGCTGGTTTCTTTGTAAAGTTGAGAAAATAAGTATAAACTTAAATAAAATACATATTCCAGGAAGAACCAGTGATTTTCTTCTTCCAAGAAACTTGGTAGTGAAATCCAACACGAGCCATCACTTAACAGGCATTAACAGGAAAAGTAAATATTTGTCTGCTGTATCCCAGAAATTGGAAAATTAATATGGACAAGATATTACTGTTAGTAGGAGGCTTATCTTTCTTTGTAAACAGTATTGAAATGTTTGTTGAGATTTATGCACCATCACTACTGTAGATCAAATAAGCTCAGTAAAACTCAATTCTAAATTCACATGCCGATCAAGATATCTTTTTAATTTATTTATCCTTGTCATAGTTTTGCTCAAATTATCTCCATCTCCAAAATGTTCTTGGAAGCCAGAATTATCCCAAAGAATACAGAAAGATATAATGCTTCTCAGGGGAGAAACAGTGCCAAGGCAATAAGCTTTTACTCTGTATGCTTTGATACTTGAAAATTGTCCCAGCAAGAACCAGGAAGATGGAAGTGGGTAAGATGAAGAGCTGAGGAGGCTTTGAACAACATTCTGATTTGGTCTAAAGCTCAAATGCATTCTCATTTCATACTATTATTTTCTCATTTTGTGAGGGTTTCTAACTGCTGTAGGAGTGGGCTTCTGATAGAGGGGGCCTTTGATAGAGGAAACACAAAAGAACTAAATCTTAAGTTTTATGTTGATCTGATGATCAACATCATCAGATTATTGAAATGATCGTAAAAGATGAAAACTGCTACTCCCTGGTGCAATATTGAATTGGCTTTTATTTTAGCCTAGATTGAAAGTCCTCTGCCTGAGGGCAGAGCCTCTCCCTGCCCACTCCTGGGAGGCATTGTATATTTATATATATTTATTTAGGCATATATACTTACTTCTGTGAAATATTGAAGCCTCTTTTGATATCCTGCAGGAGTAGACAGCCTGCAGTCTTTTCTCGTAATGCATCTTATCTCTCTATTTAGAGGTATATCTCTTATTCTAATTAATGTTCTAGTAATTTAATAGCTCTTACTGACATTTGGAAATAAACTTATCTTCTCATAGGTAGTAAAACTTTATTGATATAATATCCTTTAGCTTCAAAAATTGGACTTGATGTGGAAAGAAAAGGCGTAATTCATAATCTCTTTTATTTATTTTGAGCAAAAGAAAGCCTGTTTTAATTGATAACTGCAAATGTCTAGATCCACTTTTAATGAAGCTTAAAATAGTTCTTCATACATATATTGAGATTTCTGACAGTATAACATTTATATTCAAGTATATCTACATTTTTCCATACTTTTGACTGCCTACAAGATTTTCTCAGTAAAGGACGGAATAAAAGCAATTCAGAGAGAATTTCACGTGGTCTTGTGAACAACAACAAGCCCTGTGCTCTGCTTACAACTGCATCAAACTATTGCATCTGCCTTTCTTTTTTTTTTCAACAATTCCAGAGTAACCATCAGGTAACCTTCAGTGCAAGGCAGGAACAGATCTGCATGGAGAGCAATAATGTTTTTCCTGCTTATGTTTTCTGTGGGTTTGCACTTTCAGTTGGTTCTTTGGGAAGAAGCACGTAGCATGAAACAGGCAACATTTTCATTTTTTTCTTTTCTAATATATCAGAACACTAAGAGATTCAGATTCAAACATTTTATTTGGAACATCTCTTGTATGAGGAGAGACTGAGTGAGTTGGGCCTGTTCAGCTTGGAGAAGAGAAGGCTGAGGGAGGATCTTATTAACATGTATTAATACATGAAGGGAGATTGTAGGGAGGAGAGGGCCACACTTTTCTCATTGGTGGCCAGTGACAGGACAAGGGGTAATGGGTATAAATTGTAACCCAGGAAGTTCCATCTCCAGATGAGGGGGAACTTCTTTACAGTGAGGGTGACAGAGCAGTGGAACAGGCTGCCCAGGGAGATTGTGGAGTCTCC
>JAUBOD010000908.1:805010-817040 GCA_032353885.1 Nothura maculosa
CTATCCAGGTCTCTCTGGATGGCAGCACATCCCTCCGGAGTGTCGGCCACTCCACCCAGCTTGGTGTCATCCGCAAATATCTTGCTGAAACACTAAAACAGTGATAAAAAAATAATCCAAGCTACTGTTACCTGGGATTTAGGGGGTGTCAAATAAAATCTTTTGAAGCAGACGAAACAGCAGCTAAAATTGGCAGGAGTACAAGTAGAGACCAAAAGCAGCAGTATTTTTAGTTAGAGAACAAATGCAAGTTTTACTAGGAAGATGTTCAAGAGTTTTTAAAAAAAAAGACACAAAAGAAACAAAAAAACACCAGACTAATGAGGCAAAAATGGGTATTTTGGCACAACACTGAATTCCGACCATCTTTCTGCTTGTTAAATATTATGCACGCTCAAGCAGCGTACTGCTGTGGAATATTTTACAGCAAACAGACAGCTGTCAAAAGTAAAAGTGCTAATGTACCTACTGCCGTTTTCTCCCCAGTAAAACACAAAGAAAAGACTGTGAAAATTCCACTAACAGCTCCCATCCTTCCAAGCCTAGATTTCAATCCTTTGGTTAGTAAATAAGGGGGATTCATCCCTCATCTGCTGCCCTATTGGTATTATGGTAGTCCCGTTGCTATAGGCCCAGTTTAGCTCAGCTGGCACGCCTAATCAAGCTAAATTAATTTACATGAATTCAAAGTTCATTAAGCAAAAAAATCTGTGGACTCCATTGACTATGTTGAATTGGACCATTGTTATTTGGAAGGAACTCAGTACTGATGGATTAAGAACTGGACATTAAATTAAAGACAAGGGGCTGATGACCACAGTCACATCCTGCTCTCTGTGGAAGTTATGATGTAAATTGTAGCAGGGCATGGAGGAAAATGAAGGAAGGGTTAGAAAAGGAAGCTTTATGCTCACCTCTTGCATTGCTTTTTAGGTCCTAACTTAGAAATTTATAGTGCAAACGAAACTATTGAGATTGATGGGATACGATTATGGATGCAGCAGCCTGCAAATGGAATATTTTAAATATATGTGTCCTAAAAGTCCTTAAGAATGTACTCAGGTAAAATATGGTTGTTAACTTTTCTTTCTAAGCTGCTCTCATGTCTCGTGCTTTGCCAGGTGCCAGTAGGAAGGTTCAGTAACCACCAAAGGAATTTCTGGAAATTACAGTCAAGTAAATGCATGATATAAACAAATGAAAATACTACATTCTGACTGTCAAGAGCATAAATAATTCTGACAACAAAGTCACCCATGCAGTTTTGTAGGAATGTGCTTTGTGTCATTATTTAGGCTGCCGTTGGAGCTATTTTTTCCCTAAACACGAGTACCTGCCCAGCCTCTGTTACAGCTCCTGGCAGATCTTGCCTTGTATTTAAAGTGAACACAAATGTCCCTACTCAAAAGATACTTAAATTACAGCACTTAGGCCGAGTTCAAGTGAGCCTTTCCTGAGTGATGTCCATTCCTGTAATTTCAATCTCTTCTTCTGCTTCCCTTTCCACTTCAGACAAAGGAAAAAGTGTGGGAAAACATGTAAAGTGAGTTAACTTCAGTCTGATATCCAAGCAAAGGAACAGAAAGGGGATGGCCATAGAAAGGCAGAGCAGCTTCCCAGCTTATCTCTTCCCTTTGAGGGACTTATCACACTCCACCTGAGAGCAAGGAGCTGTTTATCTCGTAAATACTGTGCATTTATGCTACTATAAATGA
Organism: Nothura maculosa; assembly: GCA_032353885.1. Lineage (NCBI taxonomy): Eukaryota > Metazoa > Chordata > Aves > Tinamiformes > Tinamidae > Nothura > Nothura maculosa. Next base: position 806,726 of record JAUBOD010000908.1, read on the forward strand.
TGCAGGGCATCTCAAGGGTAAGACATCCCGTTTTAGCAGGGCAGTGATGTTCAGCAGTAATATGTGAAAACCAAGTCTTAGAAGGTATTCAGGTAGAAAGATATTCTGTTTGATGTGATTAATGTCATTCTTGTGGGAAGTATTCTGTGGCCACAGATGTAAATGCAGGACAGAACTAAAGTCGTCATATACCAACATGCCCTAGGCCTGTCGCTCAACAGATAGTTCTGTGGGGAGAATAATTTGGTGCAGGCTTTCCTATTTTTTATCATTATGAAGTGACAGGGATAATTGTAGGCTTTTCTCATCTAAATCTGAGAAAAGCCTATATTTTTGTACGAGTACTTTGATCAATAGAAAATTCCAAAATAAAGCACTATTGCGTATGCATTTTTTGTATAAACTGTTTTGCAACTGTCTTGGGTTTGATATCTGAAGACAACTGCATTGTTCACCTAAATATATTTTTAAACCTTGATCCTTGACAATTAAAGACCAATAATGGGGCAGATGGTGTTGATACTTATCACAAGTCCAGCCAGTTCACGCTGTCGTTAATTGAGTATCTATTCTGTACTAGCACTGTAGTTGTGAAAGAGACAAAGCACTTTCTATACATTGTTTTACAACAGATAAAAAATACATATGTTCATTCTTTTCTTCAACACATTGATCTTACCTAATTAGTTTGCCACCACAAGTTTCTTTGTAGCTGTATTAAAACTCTCTAAAATAGTATGCAAAGGATATGAATAATTTTTGCTCTTGGTCTGTGCTATTTAAGCATCACCTTTGTATTTTTTTTTACTATTTCATATAGATTTGCATTAAGCATATTTGATTTTATAGTTTCATAACAAGAAGTTTCAGGTTTTTCTATTCTGAATAGGTTGAAAACCTAGGATTCAAAAAGTGATTTGGATTGACTGAAACACCTTGTTAGAGAAAATGAAAACCTTTTGTTCTGATTTTGGGATATACTTTTTAAGGACCTCTCTATAACACACATCTCCCTGCTGCACCTTGTTGAGTGCAACAAAAGTTGGATTTGTTAATAAGGGCTGTCTCAACCTCCCCACCATGGATGTGATTTTCCTAGTCACAAATGGCTAAAGTCATGGTCTAACCGAACTCCTCTATTGAAGAGAGAAGAGAAGAAAGAGAAGATTGAGAAGATAAAGTACTTCCCTCTTCCCTCATTTGAACTCCGTATTCAATTCTGGGCAGTGAGGTACCAAAGTGGGTCCTTGCTGCTTTTCTTCTCTGTTAATTCCTGCTCATAGTTGGCCTTGCGCGCACGAGTGTGAGTCATCTGCTGATCCTCCAGCTTTCTAGTGGCTCCTGCTTTTGAGGAGACCTGTCCTACCACCACGTGCTGCCCATGTGCCTGTGAGAGGCCTCTTAAACTCACTTAGCTCTAATCTCACTTACCAAGTTGTTACCACACTTAGGAATATGGGCATGGCATGGACCACCTAAGTTTGGTTCTCATTGCAACTCCATCTTTCTTCCAAGTTTACAGCATTGTTCCTTTTGAAAGAAATGCTACTGAATTGTGTTTCAGATATCACCAAAGCTTTCATTGAGTTCCCTTTGACTTACCCACTGACACTTCTGGACTACATGAGACAATATTCTCTGTTGATTGTAAACCTTTGGACAGGTTGTGATACAGGCCTGGGCTCTGTGGAATCCAATTGCTGTAGTGAATTGCCAATTTGGGTTCCAAACGTCATTAGCATACAGAATGTGTTGGAATCAGCATTTAAAAATACTCCTTCCTGTAACTCACGAGCAACTCAGACCTTTGCAGCTTTGTGATTCTGAGCACAGACACCTCTTGACGCTTGCCCTCAACCCATCTCTAGCCGCTCTGTGTCTCTCTGGGTGCCTCGGGTGCAACCCCAGGACAGGGCTTCAAATGGGGTTGCAGGAGCTAAAGGAGCTCGAATATATTGGAATATATTCGCAATCGCCCCAAAGTGACTGGTTTAAAAGGGCTGGAGATTATTGGTTTATTCACTGATGTTCACCGCAGCTTTGTCCCACAAGGGATGCCTGCTTGTTTATCACAAGGCACTTGAGTTTTTGCATTTGAAAAAGAAGCAGCTGAGGTCAAAGCACAGCACATAACACAGCAGGAAAGTCTGCAAGAGAGTAGGGAAAGTTGGTTATGTCACTTGGGGACTGAGGAGCACTGTTTTATCTCTAACTCCTGCCATTTGCCCCTCTGTGAAGCCTCTCATGAGCCTTTCCAACTGCTCATCCAAAGCTTCCCGTACGCAGCACAGAATGGTCCTTCTCCTCTGGTCGAGCTTTGCGTTTGGGCTGAGTTTTGGCTCCCAGAGGCTGCTGCAAGGGAGGCCAAAGCACTGGCAGGTTGGGAGCAGCAGGCAGAGCCGCCTGACAAAAACACACTTGCTTTGATATGCCTTGCAGCCTCTGCTGTTTTCCATTTGAAAAGAAGAACATTGCAGGTAATTTTACAATTATAGTCCCATATTGCGCCAAATAGGACCTTCAGTATCTATGCAGTGCAAAGCCCTATAATTTTTATCTTTTTGACACAGAGCATACCCTAACAAAGCCAATATATTATTTTATTGTGCTAAATTTTGTACTCAGAATAATTAAAATTGGTTCCCGTCATTTCAGTGCTTGACTGCATATGAAGAAACAAGCCACACAATTTATTTTAATTAGAGGTAATTTACATTTATGTCTGAGTAGAAAACAAAAAAAAAACCGAATAATTTTATGACTGCAAACTACCTAGCTCATTTTAAAAAATGCATGAAGTGATTTTCTTAGTTACTGTAGTAGGGCTGAATTTTTTTTTAAAAAAATCTTTCAAATGAATAAGTAATGCAGATTTTACCACATTAAAAATGCTCAAATGCTTAGAAAATGTTGGCCTTTTGAGCTAAATTTTCATGTGGTTGCAGAGCCCTGTTATGCATTTTAGTGATACATTTCCCAAAAAAACATAAATAAAATATGGATTTAGATAGTAATATCATCTACTAAAAAGTCACAAATATTGCTAACAAGGTGGAAACTCCTTTTCTTTTTGCCATTTAAAATAAGAAGTTAATATGCTAGTATATGTCCCAGCCCCTTCTTATTGAAATACTTACGTTTTTAAGTTATAGATCTCCTTAAATCCCAGGTAATTTGATGTTCTCTGTAACTTGAAGTCTCTTTCCTCAATTTGAATTCCCATACTACGAGTACCAAGTTGAACTCAATAAATTCTTCCTCACCACACAGACGTTTCTGAGGGTCTGTGTGGGTGCATACATATCTATAAGATGTGGGCCATCATACGACGATTTTCATAAACATTTCCAGAGCTTGTTACAGATACATGCCAGGAAATACATCTTCCAGGTCCCTCGTTCTCATAGAACTTGTTCAGTGCAAAAAAGAGCTCAGCTGGAAGATGTGGGAATGGACTTTGCATATATGCGTGATGTATGTAAATCTAGCCCAGCACTTTTTACAGTACCTAATGCTAGCATGCTGCAAAGAATCAGTTAAATTCTATAATATATCCAGCAGTTCCAGGAAACCACCACATTAGTTCTCTGAAGAACATCTACGTGCATTTTACCACTGACATATGTACTCTTTAGATATGTAAATATGTGTAATATAAGTGCTGATGTGTTACAATATTGCTGGTATTAGACAGTTTAATTGTGTAAGCAATTAACACTTCTTTTGTTCAACTCATTACCATTTTTTCTCAAGCTGAGACTCTATTAGCAACCTCGTCTCTATTAAGCAGAGGCATCAAGTCATTACAACAGTTGACACAAGATAGCCTTGAAATGAGTGACACTAATTAAGTCAAAATCTCCAAATTACAAATGGGTTCCATATAACTAATGAAGAATGACCATCTACATGAGACAATATTCATTTCTTACTTTGTTGATCATGAAGCGTTGCTTTAGTGTGCTGTATTAAATCACCAAAACCCCATTAACCAAACTTCCATGGCAGTGGCTCCAAATGCAGGGGATATTAACTATTTTAACTTTCTGAAAGCTGAGAGCATTTTGTCTCTTTTCTGTCTTCATTGACAAATGTTCACCGATCTGTTCTCCAAAAATAACCAGGGGATGTACACTTACAAAGCTTTTGATTGTGCATAAGTATGTACAATTTCTTCCTTTACCTTCTAAGACATGATATGTACTATGACTAAAAGAAACTATGCTTTAACTTTCTGATTTTTAGAGACAAAGAATGTAGATTGCACAATGTGAAGCCACAGCCATTGAGCAAGTTGGTAAGAATAGTAGCACTTGATCACAACTGCAAGGACTGTGGTATTGTTAGGGTTTATTTTAATCAAAGGCCACTTGCACCTTGAATTTTGCAAAATAAGTGTGAGATTGTTGATTTTTAAACCAAGTTCATAGTACTTGAATCCATCCTCTTGTGGGGTCTTCATTCTCTTTGCTTCCAACCGCAAACCTTTTCTCTATAAAGCTAGGGATTTCTATTAGTCTTTATTGACAGCAGAGAGAGGTTTTGTATTCGTTCCTGGGAGATAATGCATTTTCTTTCAGACTCTATAATTTCACAAGGTTACAGTTTTGCATTTATGACAACATCAAGTGAAAAGTTTTAGGAGAAAATTTAGGGAGATTTAGGCACATTCAGAGAATTTAAAAGATCCATTCCCAGATTTTATATGTATAACTCCTTTGTAATATTGAATGAGGAATGAGAAAGTGTGATTTACTGCATTAACCCACTATCAGGTCTCCTTTAATACGCCACATTTATTTTAATGTGTATATTATGTATAGTGTATTTAATACACTATAATGTACTCTTTTTAGTACACTATGCATGGGTATGTAGAGATGTGTACTCTCTGTATTCATGTTTAGGAAGTTAAAGAACAAACAGCTGTTATTCAGTCAGGGTCAACCAGATAACATATACATAAAGGGATGAGGTTTTCAGCATATCACAAAGGAGTTACACAAACAAAAGTGTTTAATTTAAGCAATAGGCAAAAAGTGAGATGTTTACCTTAGCTTTAATAAAGGCCAGAATTTTGTAATCTGTTCTATCAGGCTGGAAACATCTTAAAAATGTATGATATTCAAAGTACTTACATACTTGCATAATAGTAAGTACTTACTATTGTATTGTATGTAAGTGTAAGTACTTACACTTGCATAATAACGTGGCATTACTGGTTCTATCAAAGATGCATTTTTACTGATATCTTAAAAAGAAAAAAAATAAGAAAAGAAAAGCAAGTGCCAAGAAAGAGACTCCATTAAAAAAAATATGTATCTTTTGGACTTTATATGGTTGTCAGTTCCTTCACAACCCACAATTATGCATCTAAATTACCCTCATCACTAAATTAACTTTAATTCTAATCAAGGGTAACATTTTTAAGTGCTCTTCATTTATTAATTGATTTGTTTCATTAGTCTTCTGGTATAGCATATGAATTCTTCTGCAAGATGTGCTGCAAGCGACGACTGCAGGCCGGTTCCCTCTCGCTGCCCTCCTTCTCTCTGCTGTAGCTTCTGTTCTTCCTTGCCACATTATTTTTCCCCTCTTTATCTTTCCTCTTCTCTAATGAATTCCTCTGTTGTTTTCTTGCCCAACTCCATCCTCTGCAGTTTTTTTGCTGTTCTCTATTACTAGAGAGGCTGCAGAGTGAGGAGGTGGGAGTAAGGAGAAAGGACATTTTCCCTTTGCGGCTATTCATTTTTGTGACCATCCTTAAAAGCATTCAAAGAATTCACTGTCTCATGAGGTTGAATTCAGAAGTGGGTAAATTTAGAGGTATACTTGGAAAAATTACTCCGTGTATGATAGATACACAAACCATGGACAGGGAAACTATATTGAAAATAGCTCTGAGGGGGAGATTCTCAGTGCTGTGCCTGAGGAGGCGCCACCCTGTTGACCAGGTGAATTTTATATTTGAGGTAATTTCAGATGCAGAATCCCCAGCAAGACTAGATGAGTTTTAGTGGATGGGTTTTGGATAATAAATCCATTATGAGTGGATTTAATTGATACAAGACAGATTTGCTCAGTGGAAATTGCTGAGTTTGGGAGCCCAATTTTCATGGTATTTTCCATATGCTCCCTGCGTTAGGCACAGCATGTCACATCCCAGCTCCTGCAGCTACACCGGGCAACATCAGCAGAGGATCAGCTCTATTCTTACTTTGGCCAAACCCATAAGAGCCAAGAGAGTTTTCTGAAAGGAGCTATAAAGCTATAGAAAGACTTCTCCAAACCTCTTTTTTTTCCCTTTGTCAGCCCTTCAGCAAAGATTAACTTAGTTTTCCTACTTCTGTCTAGTAGCTACGAGTGAAATTACAGTAGAAAAGATGAGGCCGGTGGCTCTGTTAGTTTTTTACATCTGTGGATTGAAGATGAGCAAGTGTCTGACATACAGAAAGTGGTGATTGGGAGAAAGAGCCAAAGGGAAACTGTTTGCTAGAGATCCATCTCCAATAGAGAGCTGCTAGTCGTTACACTAGCTGTACGCAAACACTATTCAAGTTTTAAGCAATTAAACTAACTCTGTAATACTAGGTTTAAACTCTCTTCCGATTGCATTTATCCAGTGTTCATGAACATGAACACGCAGAAAGAAATGAGTCACTGTAGAGCATCGTAAGCCAGTCCCCGTGTGCTGTGATCTGCACCTGTGAGCTCATTCATGGATAATACTAATGGCAGTGCTGAAAGCCTTGCACAGCAGTGTGCGGATCGGAGCTTTGCGTGCCACTGCGAGGCCTGCTAGGCTTTACACATAGATAATCTTTTGAACTATTTAATCTACAAAGCCACACGGCGGTGTAAGACATCCTCCTGAAGCCGGTTTGAGTCTTTGTTAATTATGAAGTCTTAACTCACTGAATTGTATAGCAGCACCTTAAGTGGAAACCAAGATCAATGCAAATCCTTGACTGCATTTGGGAAGCACTGCCTTGGATAGCCATGCTGCTTCACTCTGTACAGAGCACAAGCAGCCCAAGTCAGTCCTTGAAAATGAAGGTATTTGCTAAGAGGGTTTTGTGGCCACTCTCTTTATAAAGCGAGGACTAGACACTCGTCATTAGATACTTAAGGCTGTTGACCAGCACAAAGCTGCTGGTTTTAAGAAACCTGATGACACAAAACAATTTTTAGACTTATATTCTGCATTGCGTCTCTTTTTTTTTTCTTTCCCTACTTGTTTCAATATTGCTTTCTGCAGTTTTCAGCACTCACTCCTGAACCTTGATCATAAGTTATGAGATGAAACAGTTGGTATATTCATTCATTTCCATATTCACATCCCTACTCATTGCCACCAGCTCAATTCTTTTTGTGCAATACTATTTTGCAAACAATGAGGTGTTGTGTTTGGGAGGTCAGAGATTACAACTATTGTTCTGTGTTCAGTAGCATCACACTTCACTTTCCTCTTCTGTTGCCCATCTCTTGGCCTTTAATTCTCTCATGGACCGCTAAGTATCTAATTTAATTGAAGGTGACTCCAAACTTCAATTCATCATGATTATGAAATCAAAATTTTAATTCATTTATGGATGAATAAAACACAGTGATAACTTAGGGTTAACCTATCATAGTTATCATGCCATGGTTCCCTATTAAACCTGAAATCCTCAGTGTGCAAATATGTAAGGTACCAAAGTGTAAGTTTAAAGTAACTTTCAAAAATTTACTCTACAAAATCTTAATATTAAAAGCACACACATTGTGCTATAGAAGAGATAAAATCTGTAATGGCAAAATGACTTTTTGAGGGCTCGTGTGATATATAGGGTCTAATTAGCACTTCACATGTTAATCACATGTTAATCGGTAACTGCAGTAAGTAGTAGTAGTAAGTTTTCCAAGTTTTCAAATTAGTAGTTTTAGTTCAAAGCAGTGAATCTTTGGAAGTTTTCAAACATTCAACATAAAACTAAGAATTTATCATGGAAGAGTTGTCTCTTGTTCTCATTAATCTTTACTTTTCCATGAAAGGAAATTATTGCAATGGCCATAATTTAGCCCTAAAACTTAAATATATTTAGAGTACACAATCTCTTGTCCTGTCAGGGCCAGAAATCTATGCAATTACTTGGAAATGTTGTGGTTTTGAGTTTTACAAAAGCTGAGCGCTTTTCAAATTCCTAGAGTGAAACAGAAAACAACCGCAAGCATCAAACCCCTTTGTGGCAGTGCAGGAGATGATCCCTCTTCATGTGCTCAGACAAGACCTCGGAGGCTCAGTAGCCTGAGCCTCACCACCACTGGGCCAGATTCTGTTTGTATTTGACTGTTGCTTAGACCTAAGAGCACGTACGATCTTGTCATAAAACACGCATCTTGTCACCTCAGTTCATCCCCACGGCCAGGGACACTGGGGACACTGTGTAGCTGCTGGGAACTGCTGGGTCCTGATGGCAGAACCCATGTAGGCCACACCATGTCCATGCTGGTTGCCTCCCCAGTACCAACGTCTGAAGCACAAGTGCACGCGTGGACACTAAGTCCATCCTAGAGTGTACACTTAGGATTATCTCATCTTTAGGAGGGAGGAAAGGACACCAGCATGTTTTGTATTCCACCTATATAGGTATATTTGGATGCAGGATTTTACTGAGTGAAGATTGGGGGGAACATGGGCAGCTCGAGCCCCTGGAACACGCTGTCTCCCACCATTGCCATAACTGGGTAAGAGACCTGCTGCCTCAGAGGCTCTTCTTGCAGATGCCAGGCAGATGAAGTACGCTTTTTTTTCTGGAGGTTTTTCCCCTTGTGCCTGCCAATTCAACAGAAATTACTTTATTTTTCCCTACCATGAAGCAAAAAGCTTGTATAAATTTGTCTTAATCACATTGGTGTGATTGCTTTTGAACTGAGCCCTTCTGCTTTCACAAGTGGCGCAGAAAATTTCTCTTAAAAGAATGGTGATTAATCCTTCTTTGAGCATATTCCCCTTCTCCCTCAAAGAAAACTCATTTAGCAAGCCCACCTACTACTGATTGTAAGCTAGATAGTGCATTTCAAACTGCAGTTCATTTGTGTCCTGAAGGAATCTTTGTGTGCTAAAGACAAGAAGGTTAAAACCAAATCAAAACTAAATCCCAAAATCTTTAGACAGGAGCTTATCAGACTCGTCCAGTTGAGATATTAAATGTTAATTAGGAGATTTGTCCTTTTCACTCATTCTTTTTACTAGGAAAACGCAAATGTTTATATATTTTTGATCATATATTTCAATTTTCTGCTTGATTACATGTGAGTACTGGCTGTATCTGTGAACACTGAAGCTATCTTGGGTTTATATGCAGGCACATATTCTACAAATATGTATTATTTTGTGAAAGTTCTCCATTTAAAAATAAAATGCAAGCATTTTTCACTCCCCTCTCCTTTTAAAAATAAAATGCAAGCATTTTTTCACTCCTCACTCTCAGTGCTCACATTAACTTTAATGCAGGGAACAAATGGTAGATCAGATGTTTGGTTTTCTTAAATTTTAGATGCCTTCAAGTCCCGATGAAACCGAAGTGTGAAAACAAGTTAAATATTTCAGTTTTACATGACCCGCCTGATACTGAGCACTTGGCTGCCCCGAGCTGCTTTATTCCGGCCCTTTTTTGATAGCTCTGCCTTTCACCACTGATCCATGGTACGTCACAGATGATAGTCTGGCAGGATATGGGAATAAGCCTTTCGGGTTCTTGTTCTTATACTCTTCTAATTCAGCCTTAAACGAAGCCGCCCTGTTGAGATCACAGAGTTTGATATATAAAACATCCTGGCACGTCTTTTGTGGTCTTGAACTCCCATGCAAGAAAATAGCAGAGAGCATGAGAACTGGTTTGGAGGAAATTGGAAGCTTAAGATGTCTGAAAAGTAATTAAAAAGGAATAGTGTAGATTTACACAAGAGTTTGGGGAAAAAAAGCACATTGCCTGGACTGGGAAGCAGCTCCAGGCAGCGCCGCATGAGCCATTTCTGCAGGGTCATGGGCGGAGTGTTTGGGACAGGCAGGGACCTGATCTGTGTGCAGGGTTTTATAGCGTGAGATGCCCTGCCTTCATGTGACAAAAAGGCCTACCTCCATATAGCAAAATCCCCAGAGAAAGACACCAAAAAATAAAAAGAATAATAAAAAACTCTAAAAAATAAAAAGAAAGAAAAGCACCTAGCAGTCCTGCTGCCCAGAAAGGACCTTAAGCTGCGCCCTCCTCCTCCTGCTCTCTGCCCTTCCCTCAGGGATCACATCCCAGGCACTCAAAAGGCTTTCTTATCC
>JAUBOD010000908.1:817140-908086 GCA_032353885.1 Nothura maculosa
AGCTGCGCCCTCCTCCTCCTGCTCTCTGCCCTTCCCTCAGGGATCACATCCCAGGCACTCAAAAGGCTTTCTTATCCTGATTGTCAAATCCTAACTGGGAGAAAATTGTCATCATCTCTGCACTTCCTAGTTTTAATTTCCCTTTAAATTGTACTGGAAAATAGAGAAAAAAAACCCTCTCTTTGTAAAGTGCTTCTATAGCTGCCTATCTGCTAAGCACCCATTCACCCTGCGCACAGTGAGAGCAGCTCCTTTTCTTTCTGTTCCAAGGGCTTTTAAGAAAAAGCCTGAACAATTCTATGTAAAATACAGCTGTAATACAGTTTTCTTTTTCAATCCTCTATGTATTAGCTTTTTTACCCTAGCGCTAGTGAAGTGTTTCCACTTTTAATAGGTGATACAAATATCAAGGATACACAAGGACATAACTGGTGTCACTGTATCAGTGTGAAGTGTCAAGCCACAGAGGAGAGATGCAGGAGGTTCCATGTCATTCCTGTCCTGGGATTTTTATTTTTTGCTAGCTACGCTAAGAACTATCCATATCAGCTCAAAAATACTTAACGTGTCTCGTTGCTTTTCTCTTGCTTTATTCTGCTGGCCTAAAGAGAGACAAGATCTGCCAAAACAGAGATTTTCCTACTTCTAAGGGAGCCTTCGAGCACAGTGCAGCCAGTTTATTTCTGTCCTTGCTCCTAGATTTGGTACCTAGGAGAAAATGAGAGCATATTACACTCAAGCACATTGTGTGGCTGTAAATAATATCTGAGATTATTTATATAGTGAAACAATCACTATAAATACCAATATCTCCTCCTTTTGATATGAGCAGATCAATTCTAGACTGTAGCTCACTAGGCAGCTGCAAATCTGCGATTGCAAAGGTAAATTGCAAAGGTAAATTTTAGCATCCATAAAGTTTAACATGAAGAAAAAACATACATTTTATCATCTGTATTATAGGAAGTAACCATAGCTAATCTGTTGTCTTTAGCTGCATTAATCCTTACCTGATGATTTTAATTTTCCTCAATATGTGATTGATAATGCTGAAAAGCTGCACAACAGACAGTTGTGCAAAGTGTTGTACTTAGCTTTAAAATGGAAATAGTACATGATATAGAACTATATCTGCCTCTTGTGGATATAAAGATATAAATGTGACACTGTGTATTTTCTAGGTCCTGAGGAAGCAGAATTCAGCTGCAGCCCGAACCACGTTGCCTGCATCGGCACGAACAAATGCATCCACTTGTCGCAGCTCTGCAACGGCGTGTTCGACTGCTCGGACGGCTACGACGAAGGGGTGCATTGCCGGGGTAAGTCAGCCTGCTGAGGCAAAATGCCTTTAAGCCTAGGTCTTCTGAATGCAAAACCAGCCAGAACTTCCTCTTTCTTGGAAATGTACATTACTTTGTATGCAAGTGAATGTCCTTGATAGAGGTACACTTGAAATTTATTACAAAATATATTTTTGCTCTATGAATTAGATGCAAGTAGATGCACACACTAAGCAGATAACATGCCAATTCAGACTTCAGTGCTAGGTAAATAACTGTTGATGGACTTTTGTTCAAAAACAAATACCCAGGAGTAGGTCCTGGATCTTTTACTGCACTCTAATGTGACAATATGCAGTAAAAGAGACAGTTAATGGTAGAATTCTGAAAGTTAAATTAGAACTTAAAGTTCAAGTGGACAGATTTCCAAAACTGTCATAATAAAATCTAAGCCAGTACCCAAAATAAACTCTCTAAAAAAGCCCCTACACACTAAAAAAGAAAAGAACGTCAGCTGGAATTAGTCACTGTAATACTGCTGACTCCACAAAACCCCAAGTAGTTATTTTTATGGAACCAGCTGAGGATGGAGACAGATATCAAATATATTATTCAGTGTGATAGGAATCATTTCTTCTCTTGAAGACAGTTCTTTTGTGGTCTTGTTCAAGAATTTTGGTATACAAAACCAAAATTTGAGTCAACATACTGCTTTTAGCATTGGTGTCAGCATCAGAAGAGAACAGCTATTAAATTGGCCAAAGCAATTTTGTCCCAAATTGAAGCTTTTGAAAGTTGAAAATGATTTTTTTTTCCCCCCAGAGAATGGTGTTAATCCATTGGTGAACATTTTGATATGCATTCTGCAATAATTCACATATTTTTACTAACTATTCTGGATTAGGGTGCAGAGGATTAAAAATTGAAAAGCGATTTTATCTTAAGTCTTCAAATAGGAGGAATGGAATCAGAAAAATAAGTAGCCTAAAATATGAATTTGTATGTTAGTGTAACTCAAATGTGTTTTTTTTTTTATGTGCAGTTTTCTGCATATGTTGTCTGTTCTTGGGAATGTTGTAGCACATAAAATAACTAGTTTGTATTCATGACCTGTTAATTTATGCTCAAATCTACCTTGTAAGGTCCGTGTTGATTCCTGCTCCTTGCTTTATTATCATATATGAATATGAAAAATTCCCAATGGTAAAATTAATGACTGTGCTGATAAATTAACATAAAATTTACTAAAACAGGCTAAGCTTATAACAGTAAACATACAAAACATGCATATGATGAAGTTCTTTAATATTAGTTTTTTTATGAAGAATTTTGAATTGCCTTCCGGTAATTCATCTAGTAAGTGGTAAGTGCCACTAATGTGTTAACAGGGATGTTATATATGTTGGTATGAACACAGGGATAAATATATAACTATAAATATATAAATACAAACAGTAAGGCTCAGTAATGAATTTACAAAATTATTTTCAGAATGTGTGTGTAGCCAAAAGCTGCTAGATCGCGTGAGAAACCTGGCAGAATATTTAACTCCAGATATTAATCAGCAGTATATTCCTCTCTAATTAGTAGTATTTCTATGAATGTTTTACTGAATTTTTTGATGCATTGTGAGGGCAGAAGTTGCAAGTATTGGACTGAGAACAACTCTCCTGTTCACACACACCTGGTTCTCTTATAATAGTCTGTTCCCAAGGTTGAGGTCACAACTCCGTAAGGGTGAAAGCTTCTAGAAATGGGAAAGAACAAATAAGATCCAAACATTCAATAAGCGGAACTATTCTAGGAGCTTCTCTCTCTAAGTAAGTTTAACACTTTTATCTTAATTCATTATCTTATCATCTTTGAGGGATATATTCAAGACTGAACCTTTCCCTGGGTAAGGGAAACAGGATTGTATCTGAAGTGTGCTAATGTATGTGAAATTTCAAGGAAATTGCAGTAAATCCACTGACAGTCCTTTCTTATCATCTTTTATTTCAGTCACATACCCATTTTTGCTGGTGAGTGATGCATAAATTCAGGAGAGTTTGTGGCAATATGAAATAAAAAATCCTGTATTATGTTTGGATATTTTACATTATGTGTTTCAGTGCCCTTCACGGGAGCAGGACTTTTGAGTTCACTGAAGCAGGGTTGACTTCAGCCGGTTGGAACTCATACCATGTAGCTGTGAGAAGACACCTGGGTCTGATCGTTTTGCTTCCTGTGCTGTTTTTGCCTAATTAAAGGCAGCATTAGAGAGGATGAAGGCACAAGCAAGGGCTGGCAGTAATTGCTGACATCTCCTGCAATGTGCAGCCTGGACCTAGGCAGTTTTCTCAGAGTCCGGGGCTAATTGCCCACCGACCTGGGGACCTCCAGGGTGTCCAAGGGGAACCTCCATCCTTGGGCTGGAGGCTGGATGAGGCTCAGGCCCCTCTCAGGATCACTGGAAGACCTGTCCAGAGCTGTTCCTCACGATTACCTTTCCCTTCATAACAGGGCTCTTCAGGCTGTTTTTGAGAGCTGTACCTTTAGCTCAGTTGTGTTTCCAGCCTCTTTTAAAGCTCAGCCAAGCAATGAGCTGAGAACTCCAGCACCGTAGGGGAGATGCTGAATTGCTGGAAGCTGAAAAGCTCCAAAGTTGCCTTCGTGCTGTTGTCCTCTGTTCGAGCAGCCCATGCGGGGATCTGGGTGCAGGTATTGCTGGTAATGGACTGGGACAGACTCCCGTGAGTTAAATGAGATGTCACCCGGCTTCAGCTTCTGAATTTGGGGTCTTTTGAAGGTTAAAATGTATTTTCTTTCTGTTCTGCTTAGGAACAGCTTAAACAAATAGCTGTCAAGTATAGACTGGGTGTCCCAGCCTTGAGTAGGTGTAAGCAGGTGGATTAAATATGTCAGTAATTGATTTCTAGAGGATTGCAGTCACATTTCTCTGAGCCACAGGAATGGTTGTTCATAGGGCTACAGAAGTCATATACAGTTCTATTAATCAATTGTTCTTATATATTTAGCAAAAGAGTGAAGTGATACTTCAAAATTAGTTGTCAGTCTATCTGTGAGTGTAGAAATGTCTCTTCTATCCACTAGCTAACTCGTGGCTACAGAAATAGTTAAGCTAAAATTCTGCATATTCTAGGCAGAAAATACAGTACAAGTTATGTAAAAAGTTACAAAAAAAAGAGTATTAGTAAAAATACTTTGCATATCTTCAACTTTAAGCCAAGATATCATGAGAATTTTTTTTTTCAATTAAAAGTGAAAGTTTAACTGAACTTTACTGAGATTCAATAAAATCCTGCCAAGCCTTTTGGTCCTCTGGATCTTTGCTCAGCATGATCTGAACCATATTTTTTAGTGTAAAAAATACAAAAAGACAAGCTGGATCATTTAGCAAAAAAAGAAAAGCAGCAAAAATATATAAAAGATTTTCCTGAATAATTACCTTTTTCTTTTTTCTTGGTAACAGCCTGTAATTAGAGTATTATTTTTCTGTTTACGCTTTTTGAATGAATTGTTACCATAAGATGAAGATAAGTGCTGCTATTACAGAATCATTTATCCATTCTGGCACTTTTACAGCTGGAGCACCGGGAAATTTTAAGTAGTGTTTAGTAGAGGGGAAAATACAAATTTCAGAATTTTATGGAAGCGTAAGGCCTTTCAAGAAGGAGACAGAATTACAAAATTGAAAACTTATGGAGCTTCATCTAGATCCAAATGTCAAATATCTTTTCCTTGTGTAGCAAAGCAGCCGAGCACATCCAGTATAGGCTAGAATTGTAAATGTTCCCTCATTTCCTTGTGAGGCTGTTCCAGAAATAGCACACACCTTCTGCAAAAGAAGTCCCCATAAACTCATCTTGCGTGTTCTGACAAGCCCAAAGTCCCTCATCCTTCAAGACTGCAGGGTGCAAAGTGTGACCTCAGGTTACGGAGTCCTTGAACCCCCAGGAAATGTCACGCTGCTCCTGACATAGCAGTGGGGCTGCTGAAACCACGAGGTTACGTTCAGAGCGAGTCCCCCTGCCGTACCACTGCGTTCCACATCAAGCCTTTATTTGTGCTCCTAAGACAGGAAAATAGAAAAAAGGGTAGGGACTAAGCTTCTAAAAAACATCCAACAGCTTCTTTATGTGCAAAGTAATGAGTCCTCTCAAGGTAAAGGAATTCGTGCTGCCAAAAATGTTATATAATTTTCTCATTGCCTAAAAAGCTTCTGAAATCATGCAAGATTTCCTGAAATCTGGACCGGAGCCACAAAACACTTTAACCTTTGTATTCCTCTCGAACCATGGTAATTTTTTCTGCTCTGTAAGAACTGACTTCCAATTTAAACTGTAAAGACTAATCTTGAGAGAAGAATAAAAAACGCAGGGCGTTTTATAAGGATTCATTTTCTTTTAATATTATAGTATCTGCTGTTATACATTTGCAAGAGAAACACATTCTGTTTGTGCAGTATGCCGAGACGGTCTTCTTCTTGCTTCCTTGCTTTTGAGATAATTGTTGTGATCCTCTTGCCCAAACAAAGGAGAAAGGAGTTAAAGTGGAATCTTTTAGGATATTGAGGTAGACTGCTGGGATATAGTAAAAACATATTGAGTTTTTTTGTAAGGCATAACGTGTACAACATGTTCTGGGGGGACCCAACCTCAGAGTCTGGATATGGAATGAGGGAGGTTTCAGACGAGGTCAGAACTGTGTCCATCCATCCAGGTTTGCAGGAATTCAGTTGATGAAAGAGGAGTGAGCTCATTCACTTTGATATGCTCAATATTTCTGCTTGTTGAGCTGTATAATTATGGAAGGAAACAACAATCTTGTAAATACATTTTATAAAGCCACCGATGATCTGTATACAGGTGTAGCTTTTTCATGTCTGTAGAAAAAGAGTTCAGGCATTGACCTTGTTTGCAGAAGGATCCACGGTTAAGTGGACAAGGTCCTGGTGAGCTTTTCTTCACCATCCTGGGCATTTCTGCTTTGGCTTGGAGCCATAGGAAACAACTACATTTGTCTCGGGAAGCTCATTTGCTTTTTTTGTTCCATCCCCTTCCCACTACTTTGCCCTGCAGATGTTCAACCTGGGGGACATAACTGGTTTTCCCACCTTGCAGGAGCTTGAGAAGCTTAGCAAGGTCCTTGGTCTGTCCTGCTCTCAGGTGAACCCTGTCCTGTGCTTGCTGGTTTCATAACTTGCTATGACAAAATCACATTGTAGTAATGCAAACTAAAGTTGGTTGTAAGGAGTATGTAGTGGCGGAAGATGCTTTAGTAATGAGATTACATCCCACCTCTAATAGACTCTTTCTAAAGACAATTTCAGACCAAAGAATTGGGCAGAGCCAAGGCTAAAATTAAAGAAAGAGCTGGGAAGAAAAAACAGGAGAAGGCAACGATGAAGCTGGGAAGAGACAGATGGACCATTCCTCACTCTATCATTCAGAATTCATCGGTTATTATTAATTTAAACAAAAAAAGAAAACTGATTTTTCAGAAAATGTCCACAAAAATAGCAGCATTTTCTATATGGCAAACTAAGTGTAGAATTTTAGAGTTCAATCATAGTTTGATAAAAGTTTGATACAGTAATAATAAAAGATAACAGAATATCAACTACTGCAAGACAGTGTGTGTAGGGAGTTATGATCCTGACTTCTGAAAGAGTGATACAAATTTTTATGCTGTCAATCACTCTTGCCATTTTAAGTTGTGATATTCATTTTCTTGAGAGAAAAAGTCAGATCGGGGTACGTGTTGGCAAAATAAAGCACTGGTCACTTATGACCTTCCTGAATACAAACACTGACTTGTTTTGCTACTCTGACTATATTAGTGCCAGTATCTTAACTACATACATTGTAATAAGAGTCATGAGAGCCATGTTTACCCAAGGAGATGCAGAAACAAATGTTTGAACCGTGAGTCTCTTTTCCTTATGGAAGAGGATTAAAGATTCTAACTCAAATCTTTATTTCTTCTATGATTCTATTACCTAATAAAATGCATAAAGTGCAACAGTCATTTTAAATATGCCATATTTTAAACTAGAACCTGATAGTTAAACCAGACAGGTAGCTGGCCCCTTAGCAGGACATTCAAACGCGACGAATGTGGCTCCATTGGGACAGAAGATGCGGCAGCGCTGGGAGCAGGAGAAAGTGTGAAAGTGCAAAAGTGTGAAAAGTGTGGCAAGAAAAATGTTTAGACTGATTGAAATCTTACATAGAAGGAGCAATGCTTTTTCCAGTTTCCTTTTGATTAGCTTTTTATTATCAGAATATACTGAAAGTTTTAAAATTACACCTGTAAGAACTCAATTATTTTTATGTTAATTAATAATAAAGTTATATCTGATGAGGAAAAAATTCACCTGAGGCACCCATCCATCAATCAGAGGCACCACTATTGCATTTCCATAGACTCTATTCCAGTGACATTTGTGTATTCATTGCCCAGATCAACAGTTGGAAAATAATTGAGCAACCTGGTGTTTGAAGTGAGGGAGAAAATTAAGTGAAAGATACATTTGCTGAAAAATGTGGCTTTAGTCTCCCTAAAGCTATTCATAAAGTCGACCTAAATTTACAGAATGGTATCAAATGGAAGACAGAAAAGAAAGAAAGTGCAAATTCCAAAGCTAGAATCACAGTATTTGTCGGAAGTGGAGTTGTCAGTTTTTTCCCCTAGGAGTCCTCAGCCAAGCTAAATTATGAGGTTTGGTTTCAAGTTCTTTTACTCTCTGCCTGAGGGGATTTTGACTTCCCAGCTCCTTATCTTCTCAAGGTGAATAAGTAAACTGCTAGGTGTGGAGGCTGCCCCTGGCCCTCACTGTGCTCCTCTGCGCAGGGTACCCAGATAACCAGTTATTACAGTCAACACTTGGAGCTCCAGGAGTATTTATGCTCATTTCCATGACAGAGGGGCAGTTTTGGTGTCTCACATGTTTCCATCTCCACAATTATTTGCGTATTTTCAACCCAAGTTGGCCAGGGGAAATACACAACACCTACAGGAGGTCCATGTGCCTCAACGGTGCGCATGTCTGAGTACGAGCAGGCCTCATCTCCACTCCGGACACCGACAGGGCCACTGCTTTCAGCTGGAGGTCACTGTTCAGCCAACTCAAGAGTTTTCTGGGAACAGCAGCACTTTTCTGATAGTATTTGTGCCTGGTGGGTGACGTACTCAGGTGTCAGAGAACCACTGAGCAAGAAAGTCTTTCTTGGTAGCTCCTCAAGCCCAGGGATTTGGGGCTCTTCTGGAAAGAGGAGTTCAAATGCTTTAAATAGGGCAAGGATGTTCACATGACTCTCCCCTATCTCTTTAGAGTACACAGACTCTTATCTTCTCTCTGAAAAGAGAAAGAAATCCAAACAAAGGTTTCATTCAGACCTTTATTTTTCATCCTTCCCTGCTTTTCAGTAGCTAAAACACATTGTATGGTACTTCCATGGGCCTTCCTGTTATGCAAACTTAAGCTTATATCAAGGAGAAAAGGATTGACAAGCTTGAATATCTTTTAAAGTCAGTTCTTTATTAACAAAATCTGAGAAGTTTGATGAAGGCAGGCTTTTCCTTTGCCTAGTTTTTAATCATCCCCTTAAAATGTTTGGTAGGTAATATTTCAGGAGGACTTCAGGCTATTCTGCCTTTTTACACATTACAATTTATAGCTGAAAAAAGGAGATTTGTTCATTTTCCTTCTAGACAAGGACCATAATTCCTTACCATATCCAACTTCTTACATCTTTCAATTTTAAACTCGGGAAAGTGTATAATCAAAAAGTAGAAGTCATTTCCAAAGCATGTAATACAGTTTAAAAATTAAAAGTTACCATAATTTCTGATGATAAGTAAGTCAAAAGTGTGACCAGCAAGCTAAAGTGAGATTGATAACATTCAGTGGTGTGAAGAAAAGTTTGCTTTGACACTTTGAGAAATAACTTCTGCTCTTCCACTGCTAAGCAAGGACATGCACACAGCATACATAATCCTCAGCTGCCTTTCAGAATGTGCTCCATCCTCTCTGGAAAATTTCAATCAATCATCCTGTCTCCACAAAAAAACTGAGTCAAGATAGAAAAATTTAGTCTTTAGTTCTTGGCAGCAGGACCTAGAGTCTAGAAGCAGTGCCACAGTTGCTCCCCACAACACTTGTCCCGCCAAGATGTTAAGAGCAAATTTAAGTGGACAAAAATGTATGGTTTGGCATCATGGCCTTCCAGAGGTTGGCTATGAGAAGCTGCCTTCCTCCAGCTCCACTCCCTGCAATCTCCCTGCAGGGAGAGCCCAAATTCCCATGAAGTTCAGAGAACTTGCAGATGATGTAAAGTGGTCCTGATTAGTGCTTCAGTGCCGCCCACAAAACATGCACAGCGGAACTCAAGTTAATGCATTGGCATCACATATGATCTATACTTAGCATATTGCAGAGGAAACAAATTAATAGTTTACTTCTTATTAATATTCTTTTCACACTCAAAACATTATTGCAAGTTGTACACCTAACTTGCTGTTCTCTGTGCAGGTCATTAAGGGCCTCTCAAGATCTTTGCTTCACACCGATCAAAAAAAAAAAAAAAATTAGCAGTGTGCAAGGGTCAGAAAACATTAGTTAGAATAACACCTGAAGCCTATTGGAATTATTGGCAAATTCCTGTGATTTTAGAGGCCCTTGGATAGGGCCAATCCAAATCAGAATAAATCAAGTAATGTTTAAATGCCTATATATGCAAAAAGCATTAAAACTGTTGACACACAGCTCTCTTTCTCTCAAAAAAAGAGACAACTATGTGTGCATATGTATGTATGTAAGAAACTCTAGGAAAATGTTACATCCTGAGAAGGATGAGCCATGTTTAAAATTCAAAGTGTGACCTCGATCCACTTTGTGCAAAGCAGGAATGTTCCTGGCTGCCTCTGTGCTGTTGAACAAGGTTGCCCTACTCTGTTCTTGACTTCTCTTCTGAGCTCTGGGCATCGCGTCTTCAGAAGGTGTCCCATGAAACCAAAATCCTCAGGACCCTGCATTTAGTATCTCTCCAAAAGAAATTTTGCCAGCAACATGATTCCCAACCTTTGTGCGGCTCCCTAAGAGCTGGTGTCACATTGGCCAGGTCAACCAGGGAAAAGTACATCTGTGCTTTAAAAGTGAAGATACTTTAAGCCCGCAGGACTGGCGGGACTGCCCAGGACTGGCTGTGCCATCATTTTCAGCAGCAGTGGTTTAGCTGGTTTCTTTGTTATTGACTTCTATAATTTATTAGAAAGAAACATAGTATAATTTAAGAGCATTCAGATCTTGATTACCAGCTAAATGAAATTCTCAAAGGAATAGAAAACAAAGAGCATTCACATTGTATATTCTTTTAAAAAATGTTTATGATAGAACAGTTCCATCTATCTAGGATCAAAGCATCATGGTATAGTGCTTTGTGCAAGTGACGTAGAATTACAGCTTGGGGAAAAAAACAAACTTTTTTTTCAGAATTTACTATTTTTGTCTTGGTTGCTTTCTCATGAATTTGTGCTTTTTTACTTCATTGAAAGACAGGGAAGAAAAGCCATGAAACAGAATGAAGCAAAAGAGAAGACTAGCACAAAACATTTATGCCGAGGTAATTTTTAAGTATCAGAGTTCATTTCCATGCAATAACCATGAATGTGTTAGTAAATTCACAAGGTAATGCCATGCAGTGCTGTCAAGAGGATGAACCATGAAGGAAATGAATTCTGTTCTGCCAATTGTTACCCAAACTTTAACAGTTTTAACAAAATTAGAGAATTATTCAAATTCACTTATTCACTTGTGTTTATGGTGCAAATCTGGGGAGTGCTGTACGACCTCCCTTGCTTCTTTGCTTTAGCAGGAAAGCTGAAAGAGGCAGTGCCCAGTGTGGTATCCCTGAAGCAAAGACAGAGGCTGCAATTTTTAGAAGAAAAGGGTAAAAAAACATAAATCCCAAAGAAATCTCATATTGGTCATAATAGGCAGTTTTGGAGGAAAGGATAAAATAAACACAGTGATGAAAAAATGCCTTAAATAGCAACATACCTTTTATCAACATGGGGATTACTGTTGAGATGAAGGAAAATTGGAATTACTGATGCCTCTTCTCTTACTGAAGTTAGTGGTTTCTGCATTTATGCTTACATGAATACAGGTTTACAAAGGAGAGCTAGATGAAAGGCCAGAAAAAGCTCATGCATTATCCCCATGGAAAATCAGGCTTTTTACTATATGAAAACAAATATTTTGTTTTGAAGCCCACCCCTATGTATTAGGCTTCTTGACATCATCCTGAAACTGTTGAGCAGATACGCATCATTTCTCTGCTGAAATGGTTAGATTTAAGGGATAGAGGAAAGAACAAACATTTCCTCATAAACGCAGGAATTTGCAACCTCCTTAGTTGCATCCCTGGCAGGTCTGTGCTTTACATGTCATGCAGCTTCGCTCTGCATTTTCCCATCCTCATGGCAGCAGGTTTTTAGCAGCGAGGAGTTCATGGTCTGCTCAGCTTTGCACAGCGCCCCACTTTTCTAAGACTCTCCAGAAGACACCCAGAACCCAGGATAAGTTTGAGAAGAAGAAGAAAAACCCAGCCCAGACGTCATTTAAGAATTATCAGCAGACTCACAGGTTAAGGAAGACACTTTAAGGGTCTTCAACTTAAGGTTTAAGTGTCTGCTTTCTCTCTGTCCGTTACCACATCATATAATAAGAATCATTGGCTATTTGCCTTTTAAGTTCCCATAATCTTGGAATTAAAATTTCAGGGTCTGTTTCCTTGGCACAGTCAAACGCTTTCTGGATTGATAGTGATGAAAACCTGAAGCCTGTTTGCAGCACGGATTTGTGCGCCTTTAATCCATCCATCTTTCCACAGTGACAAAAGGTGACTGTTCACTTTTTAGTCATAAAGTTAACTTCAAAAGGGAGATGTGAGTAAGTAAAAGAAAGCAATCTTCATCTTTTAATATCATCACAAACCCATTTTTTATTGATAGCTGCCAAAAAGGGTTGCAGTCATTTTGCATAGCTTTAAAGCCTTACTTTGAACACATTAAATCTGTGCTGGTGACTTGATAGGAGACTCCAATTATCACATAGCTGCTTTTAGTCACAGAGGGAAAATCATAAAGTTCTTAAGTACAAGAGTTACATATTTTAATCATTGACAGGAATACCTAAATCTATTAATCATTGTGTTCTTGTTTGACTAATGTCCTATTGTTGGGCCCTTATTTGCCAGTACAGTTGCTTGTTACTTTTCACTGCATTATAATTTCATTATTCTCTGACCTTGCTTGTCCTTTGCTCACACAATTGCACTGTAAGTATGGTCAAAACCACGTGGGCAAAATGAAAAGCAATCCAAAATCTTCCTTTTCAGTCAAACTGCATGGAGCATAAATCTTAATTAGGTTCTCAAACGTTCGGCTGCTCTCTGCTGTGGTTGCTGCATTGAGTAGCCATGGGGAAACCCTCCTCGTTGGCACTTTGGGCCTGGCTGGAATTGTGTCGGGATTTGTGGGAAAGTTAATCAACCGGATATGTTGCCCTTGTATTTCTTTTGGATTTCTGTGGTTGCTTCAGTGGTTATTTACAGCAGGACTAATTAGCTCTTGTTTAACATTGAAGTGTCTGGAACATTTTTCCTGATCTAATTTGCTGCTGTAGATGGAAGGTACTAGATTGCTTTCAGTATAGAGTACTCTAAGCCCTTAAAAAGCCAATATAATAAAGTACTTCTTGGCAGTGCAAGGGAAACATTTTAGTGTTTTCAGTATAGGAGAAAGCTGATATGAGGTTTTGAAAATGCAAACTCAGTGCACGCCATGTTATTTGAATTCCAATCTTCCCCAGAGCTCGAGCCTACTCTGATGCATTGATGGTATCATTTCCACCTACTATTTGTATTGGATACTAGCAAGGAGCCAGATGTACTAAATGGCCTATCTCAAAGAACTTCATCTCAGGTTGCAAATTACATTTGCTAAGCATTCCCCTATTATCATGTGCGTCTAAATCGTGAGCAAACTATTCAGTCTTCCTACCTGTAAATCATAGCAGGATGGTGCTAATTAATAAGATAATGGATCTAATTTTTGTTCTAGATAATGTGACTATGAGGAAGAAAATAAAAAGTTTTTACTTCCTGGAGATTTGGTGTCTTTCAAGCAGAAATCAACAGTGAGATGAGAAGATGAGAAACTTTCTTTTCATGCTTTAATCGTGACCAAAATAGCCCATTTTTATGGTTGCAGCATTCACTAGCGCACCAAAGTTCATAGCTGTTTGAAGCAGTGGCTCATCTTTGCTTTGCAGCCATGCTGCACTGGGCACGTTACTAAATGGTTCTGTGGAACAGCTCTAGCTGCATTTAATGACTCAAAGAGAGGAGCCCTGACTGAATGGAGGAGCGAGTTTTGAGCCTCCCCTAGGAGGGCTCCTGCAAGAGACAAGAGCATTGGCGCACAGCTCCGAATTCTGCTGCTCCTGCCCTTGGCGTGTGGTTCCAGCCCTAAGCCTGTCGTGGAGGCTGCTTATTATTGTTGCTAGCTAACTGCCTGCTCCATCTGTGCTTCCATTGAGGGGATATCCTCCCCAACAAAAACAAATCTGGCCGCTCCCCACCAATTCCCAGCAGCTGCGTCCTACATAGGTAGGGTTTAACACAGGCAACTGGTGAGAGCTCAGTAAAATCCACCGGCCACCATGGAGGCTGTTGCCCTGCTCAGGCTGGATTTGCAACCACTCTGCTAAAGAGAAAATTAACAGCACGGTGGAAGGGAATGTTTACTTTTCATGTCTGTTATCTTCTTTTCTGTCTCTGCTTGTGCTTTATCTCCCCCATGTTATGGCAGTAGTTTTGAATGCTGATGAGTCAATGCAGATCCTCAAATCTAGAAGCCAGGTCTCTATTCATATAGTGCAAGCATGAGTCAGGTTTGGTGCATCTTGCATAATTTATTTCCTAAAATCTGGTCTGTGGAGTGTTGTGTGGAGCACATAGGGCAGTTGCCATGAGCAGACTTATGGGTGATCGGGTTCATCCTGCTTGTGATTTGCAGCAGTAGAGCTGCTTGTCAAAAAAGCACCAGAACACATGGGCCACAAAAGGAAACATCCCCCAGATGTGGGCACATTTCAGTTTGAGGTTGCCTTCAGTTTGTTCATCAAGTTTTTATGATCTTTTTGCATTGAAAATTGTCACTGTTCACTAATGACTGACTATTTTATTCACACTTTGAAACCAGCACTAGGCATTTTCACGTCAAATAAAGGGCTAAGCACCCACCCTACCACACAAACGAATTTCAATTATGAAATTGCACTGTATTGCCTGGAATTTTGACCTTGGGGAGGCAGAGATGTTGCCCCCATCCATACCCAGCCAGGGAAGGGTTTGTCCCACCAGGAGCTGCCAGCTCCAGCATCATCCTTGGGGACGAACTCAGCAGGGCTCTGCGCCTTCACTGCAGTGGCTGCTCAGCCTAAGACCTCCCTCATCCCCCAAACACACGGGAATCCAGGACGTGGAAATAAAATAGAAATTACTTTCATTATGTTGGTTTTATTTGTTTTCTGACTCAGTCTAATGCACAAGATTACTCTCGCCAAAGTAAATTACACATTAGAAGCAGTACAATAAAGGTATGCCCTCTTTCAATGGAAATAAGTTAATATTGGCAAAAGTACATAAATATGAGAGAAGTCCAACTGTGCATGCTAAGAAGACAATAAATGAAAATAGGCTGCTTTTACACATTTTTAAACAAAATTGTTACTCATTGAAACACTGTCTTTGCTTCCATCACTTCTTCTCCACCTCCCCCTTCCAAATCTGAAGGCTTCATATTGATTTCTGGATGAGTAAGAATATTCTACTGAAGAGAAGTTTATAATTTGTGATTACAATTCATTTGTTTTCTTAAGAAAACTACACCTTACTATCATTATTCCACCCCAGCCTAGAAGTGGGAGGCAGACTTTCTTCATCCTGCACCCCACTGAGCTGAGTAATGAAGGTAGCAAAGAACAGCCAAAGCATCAAAAGCAGCCACCATCCAGTCTGCTTTCAGATTTGCTGATTTTTTTCATTCCTTTTTTTGAAGCAATACTCAGAAATAATCAAATGTATTGTTGTAAATATCAGCATGTTACTGCTATGGATAAGTTCCGCTGAAAAATCTTTATTTCATGGAGTCAAAATTGTGCAGAATATCCAGAAGTAGTCACGAGTTGCTACTACTCTTTCTGCTGTTTGTTTTTTATGTACTTCAGTGAAGTCATTTATGATGCTTGAATCACCAAAATTATGGACATGGCAATCCATAAAAGCATTTCTGTTTCCCAGAGATTTATAAGAGATGCTTATGTGCCATAAGAAGAAGCAGGTAAAAAACCGAGAATCTTTATGTTGATTTTCATCCATCTTGAATACTGCCTGCTTTCAGAGAGGGATTAGTGCTCAACATTTCCTGTTGACCAACCCCTCTTTACCCATGAACGGGCAACACAATTGTGAGTGCCGTGCTGCAGTATTGCCCTCAAGGCTGACCTAGGTAGGGTAGGATGAAGGCCAGCACAAATCCCAGCTACTCCTGTGGATCTTCTTCTTCCTCAAAGTGACAGTGTCTTTTAATGACGTGCCATTCTTCTCATGTCCAACTCATTTTTTTTTTTCATATCTCATGTACTTTCCTTAAGGAAAAGCTGCCAAGTCTTTTCTTCAGCTTACAAATTCTACTAGCAATTTTTATAAGAAGTTGAAAGTCTTCAAAGAAAATGAAGACTGTATCACTCTTGCTTTTCCTCCTACACTGCAACCTGCTTTTTGTGCTAAGGGAAAATTATAGGAGCAAGAACACAGGATAAAGTACACCATCAGGAGCACTCTCTGGAGCGTGCCTCTCTCCTTGAAAAGAAGAATATTCTATTACTAGTATATTTATTTTTGTATACTGGATTCTTCTTTTTTTCAGCAAAGACGAGGGTTTTTTCAGTGTTTGTTCTGCAGGCTCAAATTGGACTTGATATCAGATGCGACTTTCACACTTCCAATCAACACCTAGTGGGCACGTAAACTGTCCAACTCTAATCTGAACTTTATTGGCTATGGTGCCAAGCAGATTTCTCAGTTTTCTTTATTTAATACCACTTACAGCAGTGTCCTAACACACTGATTAATCTTTTGATCTCCCTCAAACAGATGCATAGATTGGGTAGGTTCCTGTGTCCGATTTATCACTTGTGTGATTGTGGTTTCTGCAGTCTGTCCCATCACAAGTGCTTTCCCTCTCTTTGCTGTTTGTAGTGATTCTTTTTGTTATTTATCTTTAAGAAAAATATTTTGTTTCCTTTGCAGTGTATTCAAACTACCACAGAAATTATGAGTCCTCATATTTCTTTCCACTTCTTTCTTTTGATTCATCCCGTAATACTACAGAGATGCACAGGAAGAAGAGTCCTTTACTAATAATGTCTCCAACTTAAATATCCCAGAGGTTATTTTGTCTGTGATGTTTTTTATTCTTCTTATATTGTTTAAGTTAGATTAACCTCTTCTTCTGCCATATTTAAAGTTCTCCTGCCTCTTGAGGATCTCCTGCCTCATGAGCACTGATATTTCCTAGCTAAGTAGTTTGTAGCCTAATTTCCTGAAGGGTAATTCATATACAACACTCTCCGTCTAATCATTTTCTGAATCTTTGCATCTTCTCAGATTATTTCTAGTAGTCTCTTGTTCACTGCCATTAGATTGTCCTATTTTTCTTTTTATTTTGTTATGGTAGCTTTACTTCGTGCTAAATATTCCAATAGCATTTGTGCTTCTGTGTTTTCCTCTGGTACCTACAGAGCATCATTTTGATCAGCTGTGTTTCCTGTTCCCTAATTTTTCCTGTCTGATTGATAACCAATTTCTGACAGTGGAAGTTGGGTGGGAGCCAATCATAGTGGTAGATTCATTTAAGACAGGCAGTAAATATGTATTTAATATAGATGTTAATGTTCAAAATCATATTAAGTTTATATACTTTGGTCATTGAACCAAGACTCAGACAACTGAAGATATTTCCATTTAAATTCTGTTTTCATTAGTGTATAATAAATAAATGCCACACATGACAGGATGTGAGCAGACTGACAGAACAAGAATAAAAATACTAATGCTTAGACATTTTCTACTATAGCATCACAGTTTTTTTAAATGAATTTATATACCAGTTACAGATATATAAAACTAAATCTAGTCCATTTTTACAGCTTTAACAGATGTTACTGTTTTGTTTTGCAAGTGTTCTCAGCCTTAAATTCTATGCAGTTTAATTATTTTAATGTCATTTTACTGATAAAAGATGCAAAGGGAAATAACATAGAAATCTCTCTTCAATTGTCACATTAAAATAGCATTCTGTGTTTCCAAGCTTCTTTCTTTCTTGAACTTTTACAGCTTAGCCATGAATTGATTAAAAGAAATTACACATAGGAGGTCTCCAAGGGGCAGAAGTTAAATCTGTAGAATTTCCAATGATTTTTGAATTTTATCAGATTTCAAATTCAAATTCCTGGCAGCTTTCAGCAAGTGTGGTTCTATTGACTGAAGTGAAATTATTTTAATATAGAACTTTTTGTCTGAGCCTAAGCACACAAGCCCTGCGTAGATGAATTCTCTGGTAAAGCGCAATCAAATTTCCAAAGTTGTGTCTTCGCTCATACAAAAAGAAATAGAGGAACAACTTACACCAGGTGCATCCTCAGTGTGCAGAGCTGTAGCTCTAAGTGCTCACATACACAAACTGTCAGGATTGATCCCAGAGTCCCAGAGCTTCTGAAATTCTGCATTTACATCTTCTTCCCTCTCTCTATGAAGCAGACCACTCTACGAGATACCGGTGCCTCTTCCTCCCCTACTGCTGGCCTGAAATCAGTGCAGAACATGCTCCTAGTATTGGCATATTCAGTTTCTTAGGCTGACCATTTTTCATGAAATTCTTGGTAGACCTCCAGAGCAGGTAGGCTAGGTGTCATAGCATACTTTAATTTATGATGAAGACAATAAACTGTTTTCCTACTGTTCAAGTGCAAACAATATAAGAGGAGACAGCAAGTTCTGAGATACAGAAGACATTAGGATAATGTTGCATGTTGTTTGCATAGTCTAGAGATATCTACAGTTAAAGAGTCATTTTAGCATTCAGTGGTGCTTTCTGGGATTTCAGGAAGGTTTCTCCTCTGTATTGAATTGATTCAAGATGTTTACATTTTTTTCTCTAGAAAACACGGAAAAATGATGCTGCCCTGAAATATCCACAGCCTGAACTAAGGATTCTTATAGGAGTTATCTGTGGCTTGTAGGAGTTTGTAGTCACTCCATAGTTTCCAAAAACAGCCAAAAAGGTCACAGAGAATATTGCGGAATCCAAGGCAAAATCATAAAGAGTATCATTGACTTCACAGGAACCCTGTGGCACAGCTAAGAAATCAGGTGGGTTGTCCAGGCCCTACAGGGTGGTTATACACTCCCTCTGCATTATCACCGTGCTGTTGCACTAGTGCATTTGCTGACTTTCTTCTCAAATGGTGCCAATGAAATTAATCACTGGGTTAATTCTAAACACAGTTTTGCTGACTCGCCCAAACTATGCTGTTGTATATTATTATAACAATTTATACGTGCTGACAAAGTAGATGGTTTGGTACTCCTGAGGATGAAGTTTTAAAAATATGTTCTTACTTATACCAGCACACTAGAGAAAATTCACTAAATAGAAAAGCGTGGTCTAAAATTCCTCAGAGCTTCCCAGCCTCAGAGACCAGTCTGTGAGATTTTATGTAGTGTTTTGGACACTAAATCTCTTGGGCATCTAGCCAAAGGATAATGCTCAGACTTGAGCATGCCATTTTGCACGTCATGTGCCACTTTGTACATGTTGTACACTGCTCCTACCACTGCTCTTGGGTGTAAGGAGGCAAATACGACACATCCAGTGCAGGTCACAGGTGTCTCCCACTGCTTTAAAATACAGGTTAACAAGCTGATAGAGTAAGGAAAAGGGCTTCATTTTTGGGTAGACTGTGGATTTGCAATGGAAATACAGTAACACTGAGTGATTACCAAAGCTCAGAGCTAGTTTTTTCTAGTCCAGCAGATATCAAATACAATAAAGCATTGCCAAGACTTTTTCATTAATGTGTTCTTTGCTATTGCAAAAGATTGCCTGAATGCCCCAGGAAAATGTGAGGCCTCTTAACAATGAAGAAGAAGAGAGAGAAACCTTTCAGGAGGAATTAGAGAGGAATAAGGAATTGAATGAGCAATGACGGGGGACCTCTTCTTTCCAAGGTAGATACTAGTTTTTCCTGTTGTGACAAGCGGTGCCAGATGACCAAGTTCTGTGACCTGCTTCCAGATGGAGAAGGAGGAGAGGAACACAACAGAGTATTTTTACATTCCTGGTGGAACCAGTTTACTTGTATTTGCTGGTCTTTGGAAGCAGCCCCATGTGGGCAATCGCCTCTCTGTAGAGAACTGAAACTGAGATCCCAGGAGACGGCTCCTCCTCCGCTATTGATTCCGGATGGAGAAATGAAGATGGACAGAAAACTTCCTAATTAATTGTCAGCGCTTCCTCAAAGAACCTCCATCATGAGAGAAACTCAATAGCATTTTCTCTTAAGATTAAAACCTTGCTCATATCAAAAGACTACCGTGCCATCGGTTAAATCTTTAAACGTTTAACAGTGCCATCTGGTGACCTTTGCCATAACGGCAGCAAATTATTCTAAAGCATCTTTGGAGGAGCTCGGAGGGCTGCACAGCCGCTGGCTCCTGCAGATCCAGGACCCGAGTGGGGAAATGCGGAGGCAGCCGGGGCTTCTGTGCGGCTCCCATCGCTCCCCGGCCTCTAAACCTGAATCTGGGTGAATTGGAAACACGTCATTTCATTCCACAGATAATGCTTGTCCTTAATTGTTCTGCATCTTGTCCACTGAAATTTTGGATGGGGCTCTGTCTAAGCATGAGATAGGGGCATACTCGCTATGCAGATTTGATGGGGACAACTAGCAGTGAAACAAGCTGCTTGCAAAATACTGGTTTTAATTCAAAATAAATTTTGCATTTGAATCTGCATCTTGAGTGTGTGTCAGCACAAGCAGTAATTCAGAACAGCACTGAGTGGTATTTTCTCTCTTCATGGTTACAAACTTAGTGCAAAACTCCTCCTTTCTGCAGAGAGAAGAAGAAAATTAAGTGGTTTAAACTGAGTGGTTTAGAGAGTTGTCCTTAAGCACCCACAAAACGTGGCAGAAGGAAGCTACCCATGCACTGGGGAATATCATCATTCTCATGCCAAAGCAGAGCACTCGCTAAGCGCCGCTTTGTTCAGTATTCACATGCAGTGTGCTTTGAGGTGCTGAATAGGTACAGGTTAATAAGCAAAAATCCACAAACACATTAAAAATGTTATACATGTATTTTACCTCATAAAAATGCACTTGCCATTTGACCATTAACTTAATTACAGAAAAGCTGAAATGCAGAGACACTGCAGTATGTCTCCATCGATGCTAAATCATTTGTCAGCATCTCTTTTAGTGAAGCATCTTCCTTTTATTCTTTCAGTTGACTCTTCACTTAGCAACTGTTACATATCTTGGTTGCTCTATCCATCAATTCTTTTTCACACATTATTCAAAATTTCAAATGTAACGTGTTGTTCAGGACTGTCAGTAGTGGAGGTGTCTGCATGACACATCTGGCTTGTGCATTGTATAATACATTGTTTTACTGCCTGTCTTCAACATGCTGCCTGCTAGTGAGTTTTAGGAAGATCTAAAGCCTTCTTGGCAAGGCTGGTAAAGAAAGTGTGATGTCAAATTAGGATTCCGTGATTTCTTTATTGAAATATTAGTTTTCATAGAATAACATGAAAATAGTGACAAATTGGAATAGAGCGCCAGAACACAGTCTCCTGAGATACACACAATTTTGAGACAAGAGCCCTTGCAATAATAAGATTGTACTTAAATCAGTCTGTCGCAAAGCAAGAGGCAATAGCTTCAACTGTCTGTCTACAAGGGCCAACATGAACTTCTTCCTTCCTCCTTTAACACACGTACCAGGTCCCTGTGCTGCAATGGATGTTGAGTGGGCACCTCTCAAGCTTTGGCACCTTTGACTTGCTAGTAAAATATTAGGATGCCTTTTAGTGAAAAAAAAAAATGGAGCCCAGGTAAATAGTTACAGAGAGATGTGCATTATGGTATAAAGCAATACTCTTTGTTCAAACAACTCTTTAACTTCTCAAAGTGAAGCTTTGAGAAACTATCTATAGAACTGGGGAAAAATCAGAGAAGGGCAACAACTTTTGCTGGATAAGGAAGGTGAACTAACTTTTAATGATGAATAGTGAAACAAGCTGGACTCATCATGTTAGAAGTTGGAGTATTTTAGGAGTCTGCAAAAAGCTTGAGTGATTCAGAGCAGGATTGGTGCTCAGTGGCTCTTCCAAAACAAAAACTAGGATTTATCAAATAGAACTAGTAGCGAGGAGGTTTCAAAACAACTAGTAGGAGGTATTTGTTTGCATGCCGGATAGGAGATGTGTGAACCTCTTAACCAAAGAGTGCTGTAAATGCGTAAATTTATGTGAGTGCATGGACAAACTGGATGGACTTACCCACTGAGGGTGCCCAAATGCCTAGCAAATATGTCTGGCTCAGGAAGGAAGTCACTGACTTGAAACAGCCCAAGTTTGGGAGAGTCCCCTGCTCAGGGAGCTCCCCTGCACATCCTGTTCTACCCCCAGGGCAGCACATGCACCCCTGGGCAGAGCCTGGGCAGAGGGCTGGGTCTACCCCAGCTATGGCAGAATTAGGAGAACACTGCGGGCAGGAAGAGGATGGAAAGAGGGACCTGCCAAAGAAATAAATCCTTGAGAATATTCATTTTGAGCTGAGCCAACCTGTTTTTCATTTCTGTTTTCAGTTTGCTCAGGGGATTTGGCCAGGGAAATAGGATTAAAATGATATGGCCCACTTGCTACATTTAAGCTTATGTGCAATCTTCCTGCCTCACACGCGGATATGTATTCATTAATAAATGAGACATACTGATCACAAGAAAGATACATTTCTTCATAGATCTTTTCTTTTAAGATTGATCATCCTTAGGACTATACTTCAAATACTGTATTTCTGTTCTTTTTTTTTTTCCTTTTTTTTCTTTTTGTGGCCTGCTTATTTTATTCTTGGATTAGCAATAAATCTCATTTCCAGAAAGAAAATAGAGTAAACCGTGCCATATTTCCTCCCTAAAGCCCAAAGTGAAAAGATCTCTCATATCTGAAGCTCATCACCCCAGGCAGTGGAGGCTGAATACATGTGTCCCCGCAGGAGCAATTACCTGTGTCCCCAAGGATGCTCCCACTTGCGCTCCATTGCTGCCTTGTTTTGTGGCCAGGAATCCCGGGAATCCTGTGGCCACTTGGAAGCAGGGAGCACGGGCGACATACAACCCTGGGGCTCCTGCAGCCCCGACGGGCCTGGGACTCAGGCACAAACACCGCAGCACCCACATGGCCGGGAGCGCCTCCCTTCCAAGCCAAATGCTTGGCAATTAAGAGCTCAGCCACTTAAAATCATGGAGATGAGATAGGTTTGTTCGCTTGTTTAAACAAGAGGATCAACAGCCACTAACGTGTTTACGCTGGTCCCGCTTTGCTTCCATCCATGGGATTAGGCTGTTTCCAGCACACTTGGCGTCCTGGCCAGTGTTTGCCAATGGTGCGAGGGCTCTGGGTGCCGTGTCCCCTGGCTCAGCCTTGGACCCGTATCCTTGCTTCCCTCCTGGATTTCTGCCCCACTCTTTTCATTTCCCTATTCCCACTTTCTTCTCCTGTCTATATTTTAAGTTTCCTTGTGTTGGAGCGTTCTTCACAAAATTACTGCTGAATTTGGTGGTTATTTTAAATCTTAGAGTATTGTTGTGTATTTTATCCCAAATGGGAGCACAGGGACTATAGCTTTAGCAATTACCCGTTCCTCCTTCCCGCTCCGTGCAGCAGGAGCCTGTCTTTGCTGAGTACATCGTTCAATTAATTGCCGCGCGGGTGACATGGGAGCCCTGCTAATGAGTTAGACAGCAGTCCAGATGCAGGGGCTGCGCGCGCTGGTCAGCACAAACTTCGTTTTCCAAGCAGTAACATTTATGTTAATGCACTTGCCAGATCTGAGCTTTGGAAAGCTTTGATAATAGCACTGCGAAACACTAATTGGGGAACGTATCAAGGCTGGAAGAGGGAAGGGCTTCAGGGGATGAAGAACATGTTAGATACTGGTGTCAAATGAGTCTTGTGAGGTGGAACAGTGACAAAGGGCTGCTCTTAAACTGTGTGCACTTCCTTTCTGCATTGTGTTTCCAAAG
This sequence comes from Nothura maculosa, assembly GCA_032353885.1. Lineage (NCBI taxonomy): Eukaryota > Metazoa > Chordata > Aves > Tinamiformes > Tinamidae > Nothura > Nothura maculosa. The sequence goes on from JAUBOD010000908.1 coordinate 840,866, forward strand.
AGAACATGACATGGAGATGTTACATGATGCTAATGACATTAAACAGTGGGGAGAAGTCAATTCCAAGGAAGTGATAGTGTTCCACACTGCACAGGGGGAGGAAGGGAATATGCACAAATCCAGCCAAGAGACAGAAGAAAACTGATCCTTGAAGCAGTAACAGCCGTCAAGATCCAGCAAGGGCAGGAAGTCATCATGAAGCAAGTTTTAGACCACTTTATTGTATGCAAAACTGTATCACTCTGTGAGTATATCCAGGTTTGTGAAATGCCACAACATACACAGTCTACTAAAGGAGAGCTGCAGGCACTAAAAATAAGTGTTAGATGCCATTTTACATGTTGCAAGATGAACAGTTTTCAGCTGTTTCTCCACATGAGCATAAGGTCGCCTGTAGATGTCGTGCCAGATTTGCCAGCTCTGTGCAGATATTTATTTGTGGCATCTTATGGCACCTGGATTGGTTCCAGATACCCACATTCTGGACACATACTGACTCCTGGTGACATCCTGGGGATCCACCTGGTCTTCACATTGTCACATGAAGGTTTCAGGCAGCATTCAAAAATCTTTCAAGCAGGAATTTGTTCTGGAGACGTGTTTTTGCTACAGAGCTCATTTATCATAAGAACCTGAAGTGCTTTGTCTCTGTTCCTCTGTAGCCAGTCTCCACCCTGGTGCCACTTCAGCCTCAGATTTGTACGTTTGTGTGTCATTTGTCTCACCGAATACTCATGTTCTTTGTCATTTAATGCCATTTACTGGGTGTTTGGGCTGGCTTCTGCTTTTGGCAGCAGGTAAAGAATGAAGATTTCTTACATTATTTGTTGCCTTTCTTGCTACTACCAAGGAAGTACAGAGTGTGAAGCAAAAGAAACCACATATAACCACCTCATAGCATCACCAAAGTTAGTGAGGGCAGCAAGTTTTCCCATGTATCTCTTTCACATACAAATGTTGTAATTTTTTATGAATACTGAAATATGTGAAATGTCATTCTTTGTTGTATTTTGAAAACTATTCAAAAAAGAAAGTCAGTCTTCTCTGAGAGCACCTTTTACATTTTATACTTCGGGCAGTTTTTTGTCTCAATACATGCACCATAGATCACAGAATTGATATATGCTCCCATTTATCTGATATGCCACATAAATCACTTGAGATAGTGATATAATATTTTAAAGAGTTGACAGGACCCGTTCAGCCAGACTTGTTTTGCGGGTCTCTTGCTGAGATGACTCTGTGGAAACAAGAGTGGAGAGGTTGTTGGTAGGTCAAAATTTTATGCTTCTTAAGAGAAGAAGAAGGAACAAGTAATCTGTGACCCTACACATAATTGACCTTGACATTAAAATCATTGTGTGTACGTAATCTGTCAATAGAGGCAGGAGAGAGAGACGTGTTCATAGGACTGGAACCGAGGAATTAAGCTTAACCTGCAACATCTTGTGCCAGACAAAATAAGAATCAAACATATTGCATTGCAGAGAGCGTGAGCAGGCTGAGCAGTACCTATTAGCAGTCTGCAAAAGCAAGCAGTGTGTTTGGAAGTATCCCGTGTAAAACCCTGCAAGCAGACATTGAACAAGAGAGCTTCAGACAGCTCTTCTCTCTAACACTGAATGAAGGAATTTTCCAGGCCACTGATTTGACCTTTTTGTTGGAGAAGGGAAGCACATAATTTTTCAGGAGTGCATAATGTAATTGAAATGTGTGCCCCTTTACAAAGTAGTATTTGGACACCAGAACTTTATTCAGACTACTGTTATAAAATATACATATCACAGGCCCGATACAGCCAGATCCTGCGAGTAGATGTGTGTGTGGTTAAATGTTTGCTTCCGTTTACACCAACACGATATGCAAAAGCTGCACTTAATGCTTTCAACACTCACAGCTTTCCTTGTTGAACTGGACCTGCATTGCAATTCCAGCTCCTGCAGGGCCCACTGCGACCTCCAAGGGGAGAAATAGGGCATTTGCTAGTGAAAACACTTGATCAGCTTCTATATCTTGTCTTTAATTTAATTTATTTCTTCTTTTATTTGCATTTCAAAGATAATGCTCCTTTGCCCATTTTATTTTCAGATCCCAGCCTCCCTTAATTGACCTTTTCATTGTGTTTGGACGGGGCAGGTGAGATACTGCTTATGGTCCTAGTGACACTGTCAAATGTCAATTCTTCTGAATTCCAATAGCTTCACCCATTGTCAGATATGTCTTTGAATTATTAAACATGGCCTTTTGGAGGAAAAACATAGGAATTTATAAATAATTCATGAAAATAATTGTAATACAGCTGGTAGACCACTAAGCAGATACAGAACAGGCATAGATGGACCTCTCGAATATGGAATTTATGGAGGTTTTAGAGTCTCTGTACCTGGTGTGGGCCCTGTATGAGACCCCGTGATGAAACTGGGCTCCTGTGCAGGAGTCTCCAGTGCAGCACACAAAGGGCTGCAGCGCCTGCCCGACCACGCCAAGGGGGCAGAGATTATAGATTCTTATGGCAGATATTGCCATAATGCCAAATCTTTGCACATTTCAATTACTTTAAGCAGCTAAAACAACATATTTTATCTTAAACAATATATTTTATCGTAAGCAAAAAAGTTATATATATTTTTTTTAAAAAAAAGCTGAGACCTTTACAGCACTATGCACATCTGAGGGTCTGCAGCCCACACAGCTTTGCAGGATCCACATTTTCATTATTAGAGGAAATTTCTCCCTTCCCAGGCTGTGTTCCCAATACCAGTTAGCTTTCTGCAAAATGATTCCCTTCTTTCACACGCTGCAAGCCTTTCAGCATGCACCAGACGATCCCCTATCTTCTGGCATCACAAACTAACTGATAAGGCAGGTCATGTACTGTTGCCTCCATTAACCTTTCAAATGTGGCTGGGTTCAAAAGCCATCCCGTTAAATTACAGCAGGCCTTGGCTTGCTCCAAAGGCAATAGCTCCCTGTCCTTTGGATCTACTTCCAGCTGCCAATACCTTCTTTTTATGCGGGATGGGAGAACAGACCAAACCTTCTATTGCCTCTAGGATGCTATGGAATAAGCAGCCTTTAAAATAACATTAGTCCTCTGGAGGATTTTAATTTTGCAGAAATCCCAGCAGCCTGGAAGACATCGTTTCATTTTTAGCAGATTTTTCTCTTTGACCTGAGTGGGTTGAATTGTGGGACTTCGGTTACACACAAGTTACTGAATTACCCTGAAAGGTAGTTTGAATTGTTGGCTAGATGTAAAAAAAAAAAAAGGGATGTTTTGGTTTGTTTTGAAAGACAAAATATATAGGATAACATAAACACGAATATAAACAAGAGTCTTTCAGTTTGTCTTTATTGAACAGCATGGGTGCTACCTCCGAGTAGGAAACATCCTAAAAATGGACATTTATTTCTGCGTTGATACTTAATAGATTTTCTCCTGCAGGCCCTTTCCTCCTTCAAAGTTGCTGCCTGTTAGGAGCAGCGAGCGAGTACCTAGGAACGCGTTTCTGCTCCAAATGCACAAGACCCTTAACAGCTCATATCCCCCCAGGCTGCCTGAGCCTGTCTGCTCGGATGAGTGCTCAGTTGCAGAAGTATTCGGAGCATAATTGCATTAGTACTGCTATCATTGCTCAGCAGTAAGCAAGGCGAAACAGAGGGCCACAGGTAAATAAAGCTGAGCAGCCAGTGCCAGCAAGTTGGGTCCCCTCGTTTCCTGTGACTTCAAGGACTTCAGCAAAAGTTTGGTTCAGGTCTGCAAGGATAACAAGACTTTTTAGGGCTGCTGTATGCTTTTTCTTTTTTTTTTTCTTCTTATGGCCAAACCACCTCTTCTCAACATTTTCACTCAACGCACAGTTAAATTATCCACACAATTAAACTGAGGGCTTTGTTTCTGTAGGATTTTGTGCAAGAAAAGTAAAAGAAGTTCAAAAAGAAAGGGATTAGACAAATTCCTGGTGGGAGGATTGATCCCCTGGCTATTACACTTGCTCTCTAATTCAAGAAGCTCACTTGGTTGTTGGAAAGTAGGGAGACAAACCAGGGGAAAGATTACTTTGTTTTTGCCTTGCTTATAATATATGTCCCTAAGCATTTGCTTCTGGCAATTTTTCGATCTTGTGATTGAGCCAGTTTCAACTCTGGCTCTCTGAGCTACTTTGCTCAATTTGTTCACTGCTTCTGGTCTTTCTTAGTTTACAAACTGATTGTGTCCATTCAAAAATATCATGGAGTAGATTATGACCATAATATACCATTTAACATATTAGACCTCAGGGTGTATAGGAGACTGTTGCAAACCATTCCTTTCCCTGCCCTAGGAGATGTTTCCTCTCCAACTTGCTCAGCAAGTTCCATGGCAGATTTCATGGCAGCTGTCAAACAGGTCATTCCTGGTTTGTCCTGGAAGAAATCAATCTGTGTGCCAAGAGGGCAGCACTCCAAGATCATCTATCAGCATGGATCACATCTCCTTCTAGCTTCCCACTGTACCCTGTCTATCTCCAAGAAATGACTGGTACAAAACTTCCTGAAAAGACCAGATACTAAACCGGGATAGCTTAGTCACCTAAAGTGATTCAGGTTCTTCAGCGTATCGGTGGGTTTTGAAAATAAGTTTGGCCTTTTTGCTTGCCAATATTCCAAATATTGCCAAATAAACACCCCAAAATCTGCTCATTCCTCTCTCAACTACTTAAGTCCTCAAATCACAATTTTCTTTTAACTGCCCTACCCTCATACCAGGAAGAATACTTTTGTCGATAGTAATTGCATTACTAGTCATTTTTTCCAGATCCGTCCTGTCATTGCGAGACAAATGCAGTTCAGCATCTGTCTGGACAGCCTGGTTGTTTCTTTAACAGATGTTTCATCTCCAAAAGCAAGATATCGCTCAGATTGTGTCTAGAAAACTTGCAGATACTGCTTTAATTTGTTTTTATCTGTGCAGCTCTTGTTTTAAATCATATTTTTCATTTTCTGAAACATCAGTGAGCTATGGAATTGTCCACACCATTTGGTCCATCATGGATTGACAGCAGGACGAACTCTTAGCTACTTTCTATGGAAAATGTATTCCATTCCTAACACTTACACTTTCTTGTTAAAGGTCATTAGCCAAATTCAAGGTCTTGGAATTTTTCAGGTAGGAATTAAAAAATGTCAAAGGAGTCATGTGCTAGTCACAAAGTCTATTCCAAAATATTTTCCTTGACCAGGATACAGATGATGCCTCCATGTCTCAGCTTTTCTGTCCAAGACCTTCCCTCTTAGCCCTTTTACACACAGAACTTCCAATCCCTCTTTGGCTGTGCCTGAGGCTTATTTGCAGCTATTACTCTTTGCTTCACTGGTCTTTCTATTTCTCTCTCATTAATAGCAAAATGGTCACAAAAAACTCAGCGGAGCTCCTCTTCCAGCATGTCATGTGCATATTCTATCAAGCTGAAGAGAGACGGTTGCCAAAGTTTTAAGGAAGATTCAAATTGTTTCAGCTACCTGGTTCCATAAAGGAGCTTAATAGCTTTTTACAAGGATCTTTAATGAATTCACTGTAGACAGCTAGCTCAAAGACATATCATCCACTCAAGAAGCAGAACATAGCAGGGTTATAATCAAATCAGCTCACTTTTGGATTATTTTAATAACTCCACTATAAATAAGCTGCAGACAAAAAAAAAGAAATTAAAGAAATTAGGGAATCATTTAGAACAAGATATATAGTTATGTGGGAAGGTTGAGACACCAAAAGAATTGTTGAATCTCGTTCTTAGTATATATTTGTCTGATCTTTTTTTATCTGTAGGTATAGAAATGGAAGAAAGCCTTGTTTAAAAAAGGGATTTTACTGCTGGGGCTTCCTTCCCTTATAAACAGTGTTTACTTCCACAAAAAAATCAACTATTTCTTCTTTAACTCGTTAGTTTTTCTTTTTCCTGCTGGATAGTTTTACCCTGTGGAAATCACATGTACCTCTACACCTCTTTAACAGGACCTGTGTACCTCAGCATTCTCCTAATTCTTGTTTGCAGAAAGACTAGGATGAGTTCACTGATTGGGAATTTGTGTAGTCTGTAAAAGAACAGTCTGTGGGCAGCTATTCTTTGTATAGCTACAGCTCTGGTGTTTTAATAATTAAATATTGAGTTGATTAAGTATAAGTTGAATCCATTCACTGGAAGTTCACTCTGTCCAACATGAGAGTTTTATGAATATATATGTATATATATGCATATTTTCAAACCTATACATGCTTGCATAACCGTATCTATATTTCCTTCATATTTTTCTTGTTTTCAGGGCAGACTGAAGTCTGGTGAAAATTATTAAAACCTCCCTGTCTCAAACAGACAGATATATGCTTTATGCTTTATTCCTACAGAGACTCGTTCAGAACTGTAGAAAAGAAAGTCATTAAGCATTCCATCATACCTTGCCTTTATTTCCATCCCTGTCAGTTCTGCATTTTTTTTTTTTTTTGCCTTCCTTGCACACTTCCTTGCTCCTTCTTGCCCATCCCAGCTCCCGTCACAGGCTTATTGAGATTTTTCCCTTCCTATTTCATTCAGACTTCAGATCCGAGAGGCTGGTGTCTGACTCCCTTGCCCCCGAGGCTGCAGCAGTGCAGACTATGAGTCTCGCTGAATGCAGTGAAGTGTCTTATTTCCTATCCTGCTCCCAATGGCTTTGGGAGGACACTGCAAACCACCATTACACAGAATTTTACACACAGCTTTAGTAGTCTGGCTGAACAAAGACACTTTCCGAAAGTCACACTGTCTAACAGCTTTAATAACAAGACTGTTTATGGCATCTTAACATTTTAAAATAATACTGCAGAGTATTTTGTTCACCTCAGAACATGATTTGAGTCATTGCAGCCCTCCAAACATAGGGCAAAAGCAGAACGTGTGCTCCGTGGTTTCACACAATTAGCTTAGGCTGTAAGTTCTGGATATCGAATGCCCTGGAGAAATCTCTTACGAAACTAACTACACTGCTTGCAGAAATTGTTCATAGATTCTTTCTAGAGGCAACAATTAAAATATGTGAGAATGAAAAAGAAAAGAGGCATCTTGCTTACTTGCAAAAAACAGATCTTAAATCATCTAGAAAAGTGTTAATTACTTATATAACTCTGAGACTTTAAGTAAGTGTAAAAGTGTAAATGGTTGCTCCCTCATGAGAAGTTACGCAGATTTACATTTTCCCTATTGAATTGATAAAAATCAAATCAGATGAGCCCTCGAACATGCCTGCCATGGTCCCATGTGCAGCGAGGCCAATTCCTGCTCCCAGCAAAAGTCTGCAAGGGCAGCAGGAGAGGACAAGGAGGTGGGAGCAGGAGGAGGTACCAAGTTGGTGGCCCCCTGTCCCTGTCGTTTTCTCTTGTGACAGAAATGCAAATTGGACCTTGTCCTTCATGGGTGCTATCCATTTTGCCAGAGCCTAGCAAGGAAAAAATGTAAAAAACAAATAGCTGCAACTGGTTATGGGGCTGGGAATACAAAGGTGCTTTAGTAAGGAAAAATACAACGTGCTATAAGAGCGTAGTTATAGTCCAATTTAAAACACAAAATTCAGTGTTATGGTGGGGCGTACTTGCCTCGCTGTTCTATGAGCCAATGCAAATTATCTCTATGCTGTGCTATAAAGAATAGACCTAGGATTTGAAGTGCCTCAGATAAATGTGCTTTTTTATTGCATTGGTATGATTTTTCACTGTCAAAAAATAGAGTTCTTTTAATTACTTTTAAAAATCTGAACTTTAAGGGCCTCGGGTCATTAATATTTCGCATTGTGTGCCTCACAAATGACGTTTGATAGGGGAATGTTACCTGTATCTTATCTTTAGTGCAATGGTTTTCCTCGTGTTTAGCTATTACATCTCGTTCCTCAGTTTCTGCTATCACCTTGTTGACTGTCTATTCTTTGGCAGTATTTTCCCATTTCAAAACTGTACAACAAACTCATGTTTAGTTCAAGCAGGGTCTCAAGACATTCATCTAACCCAGCAGAAGTAGGACATACATTTCTGAGAAGGCTCTGCTGAGATTTCCAGGACCCAGGTTGTGAGAGAGCAGCATGAACACGGCAAGGAGAGGGAGCAGGGCTGGCTGGCTCCGCCCTCACTGGGATAACAGGGATCATGATCACTGTTCGAACTGCCATTCACAGAACAGGAGTCTGTCACTAATGGCTCATGGACAACTCCCCCTTGCCCTCCCTGCAGTGGCCGCCCAGCAAGGCCTGAGGCTGCCTTCCCACCGTCCGGCCTATGTGTCCCGCTCGGAGCTGCCTGCTCTGCTCCACACTTCCTGGGACCCCACATTTAACCACCAGGAGCAGCTTTCCCAACAGGGAAGAGCATCTTCCTGCTCGGGCCTCCACAGATAGGAGAGTCCACATCATGGCTCCTGGTCCTTCCGCTAGCAGCACAGACTCCATTACCGCCAGGAACTGCCATGTGCAAGACAATGATGAGGTATTTTCTAACAGAACCAGGAAACAAACTGTTCCCTGTGAGAGGCTTCAGCCCAAGTGGGGCCTGCCTAGGTGTCATCAACACGTCAGGCGAGGGGAGCTGCGGCAGATGATCCAAACCCAACACTTAGTGCCAATCACATTCAGCTCCAAATCTGAGAGCTGCCTACATTTTGGGCAGCTATTTTTGTTGCTGACACATAAGCTATATGTAAGAATTCATTTTTTCAAAGGAAATATTGAAGCACTGAACAAGCAAGGACCTTGATTTCCTCATTGTTTTGTGGAAATGCTTTGTTTGGATTTTTAAAAAAATAGATGACACATAGAGGATGTTGACATGTACAATGGAGTCTAAATTAACTTTATTCAAGAGGCACACAGCATCGAAATCTAAGATATGAAGCCATTCTTTTTTTTATATTGTGGCATGAATCCAGAGAATTAATTTTGATTCATACCAATGTAAGTTAATAGAATTTGACCCAAAGTCATTGTCTTATTGCAGTATCTGGTATTTTGTCCTTGATAAGTATATTAGAAGATATTTATCACTGTGAAAGCTCTGCTCCAATTAATGCCAAATCTAAGTAAATAAAAAATTCTAGTTAACTGCCAATAACAGGATTCATTTAGTTTGCTGTGGTCTTACAGGTGTATTAGCTATGTAACCATATAAAAACACAGCAATCAGAACTGGCACATCGCAGAAATACCATGAAATGAGAGGTCTAACTCAGTATGTCTTTTCCCAAACACATGAAAAGCAATCCTAAGCGAATAAAGTAACTTTACACAGGGGTGTATATATAGAGAGAGAGCAATTGCCACTAAATTTTATTCTTCAGTGGTAATCTATTGAAGGCTGAACAGACAGAGGAGTCCTGTGTTCCCTGCCATACCTTCTCATGACACAGGCAGTTTTTCTTAGATGTTTGTTGAATGTTTATAAAAACTTCCATCAGTTGCCACTGTTTCGCACAATTATGCTAACTACGCTTTTGGCAGGAGAAGTCAGCAATACTTAGGAGTTTGTTAGCATATTCAGTTCAAATCTGAATACTTATTTAATGGATGAGAAGCCCAAAGAATGTAAAGATTTTTTTTTGTGCTTCATGTGTCATTACATCATTTCATGAAATTGTCTATATTATTTCATTACGTATCGTAACAGCAAAACTCCTGGAAACTGAGGCTTTAAAAGCTTTTTATGGACAACTGTCTATGCGATTCTATCCAAGTGCTGAAGTCAGACTGGGTCAAATCCAGCCACAACACGTGTTTGTCAAGGCGACTACAAAAGCAAAGGGGAACTTGGCTGCCTGGTGAATTTTAAGCATGTTCTGCCAAGGCCTTTCAAAGGAGCCCTGATACAGCCCAGCCAGCTGGGTGGGCTGACACTGAGTAAAGAGGGGAGAAAGGTAGAGCTTAACTCTTCCCTCTGCTTGAATCAGCAGGAGTTCTTCTGTCTTTCCCTGCCTTCCAGAAGAGAAGTGTGTCCCAGAGCCTCGCTCTGTCCCACCAGCCAGGAAATGGTGCCCTCCAGCTTTGCTATGTAGCCTGATAAGTTTGATGGTGGGACCACATTAACTGTTTAGAATTTCATTTTGTGTTCGTGGAGCTGTTAATCTAATTGGGGTAATGTGCTTTTCACAATATGACTGTGCAGTTTTAATAGTCATTATTTAAGATAGCAGGTTTTTAATTACTAATGAAAGTGCTCAGCTATGTCGGATTTTACACTCAGCTGCAAGATCCACTAACTATAGCATAACCTTTTTCTTCTTTGTTAGAACCTATAATATATTGATATCTTTATTTCCTACTTTACTTTGGCAGTAAGACACTTTCATCAGCTGCTGTAAAGGGTGCTAATAGTAGAGTCAAACTCATTTTCATCAAATTATGAGATTTTGGAGCTAGTGCTCAGTAGTTCATCCAGTAATAGTTCATCCATATGAAAAATGAATTTTGACCCTGCTCTGTATTGGAGATACTCGATGCTTAATGGTTGCATTCTGTCACTGAGAGCCACCAAACGGAACATCATTTTCTCACTCCTATAGATCCCAATTAGCTGCTCAGATACAGCCCTCTCTGCTTCAAGAGACACCAGACTATGAGTCCTCTGGTGAGGGCAGGGATTTATTTAACTAAAAATGTATAAGATCTGAGCAACCACATGGTAATTACCTGAATGGCTTCGGTGGGAATTAGTGGTTCCTTTTATCTGCTGACCGATGCCGACGCGGGTGACGGGATCCTTGGCCGGCAGCGTCATTCCCGCTGCAGTGCAGGCAGACCCAAGGATCCTGCTGGGAGTTCCTGAAGCAGGAGCCTTGGTGCATGGTTGGGGCATGGGTACATCTCTTGCAGTCACTTGATTGCTGACTTTGCTAACTTTGCTAAAAATATGCTCATACAGAAGCTGTAGCGGTGTGATTGCTGAATTCAAGCAAAACAAAAAGCTTATTATCCCATTCCTTAATTAACATACTAATGGACGTAAATGGCATCTTGGCTGCTTCCAGAAGCTGCAGTCAACCTGTCCATGGCCATCACAGCCCTGTGCATCTGCGACACAAACATTCGGGTCTGCATTCAGCTCCTGCACAGCATTTCTCTTTGGGACAGGACTCCCTTTCTGTGCCTCAGCTCAGCAGGTGTCTGATATGGGCACTGAGGCTGAAATCTGAAGTTGCCTCATGTGAATCTGAGGGAGTTTTGTGTTATTTTTCAGTTGTCTTATGAAATGATAGAGATGTGTGTGGTGAGGGAAGGACATTTTGGCTTGGCAGTGCAATTAGTGTGGGTAAAACATTACATTATAGAGCATTTGCTATTGTTTCCTGTGACTTCTTAATATATGTACACTACATACATACATACATATATATGTATGTGTAAATCATATGAGTACTTTTAAGCAGTAAAATATCTATCCCACAGAGACACATGCTTTTGTTGAGATGTTGTTTGTTTGTTGAGATGTTCAGCAATAATGACAAAAAATGCTTAAGTAGATGTGAATTTAACTATGGCATCCGGTAGGTCTTGGATTGGATGAAGCAGGGTTAATTTGAAATCAGAACTCTCCCAGCCCAGTCATAGACAGTGAGAATTCAATCACAGGACCTGGTCAACATGCTGCATGGTGTAGTTCCAGGGACATGAAAGGAATCCTCTACCTTTAAGGCTCTGAAAGTTGCTTATGGAGTAGTTATCAACTAGGAAATTGCTGCAGGGGCAAAACACTAAAACTTTGTATTCCAAACCATGAAAAATGGCCACAAAGAGAGCCATTGGTGTGCTCAAGAAAGGCAGTTCTTGCCGTTGACTCACAGGGGCCTGGCCCAGGGAGGCTGGTGTGGAGCTCCAGCTGTGCTGCTGAGGAGACTCTTGGGTACCTCGGGTGATGGGTCTGTTAAGAACTGGCCTAAGAAACTCACTGTTTATCTGGGGGAGCAACAGGCTGATTCTTTCATGCTCTATGTGTGGCAGCTCCTGTGTCATTCAGGTTTGGGCTCTCAGACTTGATCAAATTGGCCCATTTGAAGGGAGATGTGTTTTGAAACTCCCCTTATAGCTGAAGGATGTTACTTCTCACGGACGGCAACGCTGTAGCTGGATGGCCACCACGACAGGCTTTATGTATTATCTCAGCTAAGTTTAGAAGGTGGCGGTGCTTTGTCTTCATACATCAGCATTCAAACAAGACCTCACAATATGAAACAAGAACGTCTGTAGCACACTATAAATCACTCTTAGCACTACAGTAAGTTTTTGCAGGGCGTCCTGATGGGTGTCAGATCTCAGCAGAGCGCTTCATACATCCAAAAGAAAAAGACTTAACTGCCAGATTTCTTCATGTTTGTGTATTTGAAGCAGTAAACAAAACGTAGCATCATTTTTGACCAGCTTTTATCACACAGAAATAATTTAGCAAATTTTAGTTTAAGGGTCTACAATTTGCATTCGAATTGCAAATAATAATTGTGCTCTGTAGTCATTTCTAAGTCATATTTTTTCTTGTAAGTTATTGATAATCTGTCAACACAATTATCTTTTTCTTTTAATTGGGCTTGAGTTTATGCAAGGCAGCATATGAGAGATAAAAGAATTAACAATTATAAACAGGAGAAAGAGACTCATTTACTGAGAGGATTTTGTTAAAAGGAGACTGCGAAAATGATAATAGGCTATCACAAACAAGAAGAGTTTTAACAGAGAATCTATGGGAGAAATTGTGAATAGCCAAATAATGAGAGTTAGACCTAATTCCCTTTGATTTTGTTGATAACAAAGTTCATAATTAGCATTTCAGTTTCAAGCACTTTATAAGTATTAAGCCATTCTCACAATCCCCAGCTGCGGTATCTGGAAGTTAACACCTTTCACCAGCAGATACTGCGGTCAAACCTTGGCCACGCTGGATCCCAGCTTGGATTTGGCAGATGTCCTGTCATGTCCCCATCACATCCTGTACCTCCCACGGGAGCACCAAGCCATGGAGCCTCCCTTTTGTTTTCCTCCATGGAAAACAAAAAACACCTTCCATTTGATTTGCAGGTAATTTTTCCATCCTGCTTCTCATTCTCATCTTAGCCTTGGCATGCAAGGAAGGGCTCTACAATCTTGAAACGTGACAATTGCAATGGAAACACAACAACCTGATACTCTTTAATAGCACCAGGGCTATTATTGCAATTGCACCAGAGCCTATACATAAAAAGCAGCTAATTTGCTTTGTATGCTCATAGTTAATACTAAGATATAAGTGCTGTCAGTTGAAATACGGCTAATATTTTTAATGCTTCTTAGGTTTTTATTGTGCCACAACAATCTACAAGCAGAGACATATAGATCCCTGAACAAAGACGGCTGTTGGAGACATCAAATACACATTTGCCTTGTGGTACAGAGCAGAAATAACTGATTCCAGGCCATTCAAGCTGAAGGAAATTTTATTCACTGTAACACCTCAAGATGTTTGTAAAAACAGTGAGGAACAAGGCACAAACAACTGCAGGCTATTGGGGAATTCTGATGACCTGCAAAGCCTTAGAAGCCCCTCTGAAGTGTGTTAGACAAAGTGGCTGGTTGCACGGTGTTTCCTTGGGGTTCCTTTCATCCTGCATAACAAAAGGGCAGAAGTAAGAGTAAGATGCAGGGAAAAGTGCCTGATTGCAGAGAAACTGGATGCTGAGTTGTGCTATAGCTGGGAAAAGGCTGGCATGGGGATTGCAGGAGGGCATGAAGTTGGAACTGGAGCCTCTGGGAAGCGAGGTGTTGTAACAGCTGAATCAAAACACTGGAAGAGGAATATCAGGAAAAGAACAGGAGTTGGCAAAAAAAGAGCCACTGCTGAGCTCTGAAAACACAAGAACAACAAGATATACGACAGGAAAGGGGAAACAACAGGATTCAGCAGTTGGAAGTGTGAGTCAGAAGGGGAAAGGCTCCGTTTTTTATTTTAGGGACAAGGTAAAATGAAGTATTTCATAAGAAATAACATTAATTTTGTTTAAAAAGTGATGAGCACCTAGCATCTTCATCCATCCCAAAGCATTCAAGGCTTGCAGCAAAGCTCCCTGCAAAAAACACCCTTCCCCTTCCTGTGCTAACTCATGTTTGAATCCCAGAGCTTTCTCTGTGTTATCCCCTAGGGCAGGCAGCAGCTCTAGGTGCTCCCTCCCTTTGGTTCCTGCTGTTCCTGGGATCATTGGCAAGGCAGAACATGCCCAGCTGCCAGGAAGGGATGTGTGCAGGGCCTCCCTCTTAGGGCATGCAGGGAAGTGAGTTTCTCATCTGATGGATTTTCACAATTATCTAAAACTGCTGTCCTTCAGACAGGCTGAAACAGGCCACCAGCTTCAAGGGTTGCAAAGGGAGAAGCAGTTCAAATGAAGAAACATTCCCAAAACACTGCTCTGTTTTGGGAGGGATGTTCTTCTGTCTTCCACCTTATTCCTAAATTCTTCATCCCTGTGAGTGCGTACCAGCACACACAGCGTGTCTCTACTCTGAATTACACGTAGAAAATCAATGTCTGGTGGCCTTGCCATGAAAAGAAGTCATGTCGACCCCCCTATTTCTCTGGTGTATTTTTATATTGGCTTTCTCATTGTGGAGATCACGAGACACATCATTGCTCTGGGAGCTGAGCTCTTAGAGAGGACAAGAACATCTCTGCACAACTAAGGCAAGAGCATGTCCAAAACATTCAGATGCAAAAAGAGTTTACATCCAGAAGAGGTCAGTGCTGGGTGTATATACATATCTATTCCACATATATATATGCATGTGTGTATAAGCATATACATTACTTCAGTCCTACGCAGACAAGAAGGGTGATATAAGCACTTTCTGCCCTTGTTGCTACTTACCTTTCATGCCATTTCCAGCATGCCTTTCAAGCATGTTAGAAGGACAGGGAACAAGGTCGCTTTTTCCTTGGCCAACAGAAAAGCTGATGCATGAAACTTGTGGCTGGCTCTTGCCTGCAGACAGAGTATTCTAAATCTGCAATGCCTGCAGTTTCCCCAAGGATGGGAAACTTAACAACTGTTTTGCATTTGCAAACTATTATCCAAGACTTGTGCAGGATACACTGAATGTGACAATTCCAGAGCCTTGAATAATTACATAAAGGAGTCTTAAGTCTATATTCAGAGCTAAGTGTAAATGGAATTATTGCTGACTATCTGCTTCCCAAAGGAATCACAATGAAAAAAAAAATATGCTGGAGTTCTGCTGCTTTATCTCGGGAAACATTTTAAACCTATTACTTTAAGTAGTCATTTTAGCTCAGCTACAGAAAATATATGGGCCTGAAGTTCCTTACCGAAGCTGTTATTCCCTGGGGTATAGATTTCTATGCTGTGGTGTTTATTTTGTTTATGCCAAAAGAGTATACCTCCCAAATCCGGAAGAATTCCAAGTTGTAAATAGGCAGGAGCAAACGGAGCCTTGTGGGGATGGCTCAAGCCAAGGTTTTGGTGGGGGGCTGGGCTTGCTTGTTTTGCAGAGCGTTGTGTTTAGTACCCACATGGGGCCAAAGCTGAGCGGGAGACTGAAGCAGAGGGCTGGATTTGGTGCTCGACGGAGCTTCGGGGTGTTTGCAATTCAAGGGTCTCCCCTGTTACACCGAAAGAAAGGACAATATCCCTGTGAAATGTAGGGCAACAGGCTTTGACTTGCATGGAGGGCAGAAAAAGGCAGAAGTCCCTGCCACAAGCAGGGGGAGAGGCTTTGTGGCCACCTCCGGGGCCCTTCTCCTGCTCTGCAGAACACAGGACTGTGCTGCTCTGCCTCTACCCACTGCTTCTGCCCTGCTCCTTCCCTCTCTCGCCACACAACACATTTCTATTTTCCAAGAATTAAGGAGCTCAGCTCCTGCCTTCCCTTTATTCGTAGTCCACAGTTGATTCTGTGTTTATCTTGATAAATAATAACCAACAAAATCTTCTTTTGTTGGTTATTAAGGCCTTTTTAGAAGCAAACTTACTTTTTCCTGTAATGAGATAAGCATAAAAAGCAGCTTGCAAGTATGAAACATGCATATGTTAATCCTTGTCCTTCTGCTTTTGTTCTGTACCACTGTGAGTTTCCCTCAGCACAGACTGCAGCGATATTGCTGTGAATTAGGTTCTATGTTAATCACCAGATTTTTGCTAAAAATAGTGCTAAATTGGACCCACTGAGCTCTAAACAGTATGAAGAACAGTATGAAATATGGTGGTAGAATATAAGAAACTCAACTGAGGGTAATTTTGGTGAGATGAAAAGTTATTTTAAGGGATGGCAATGACATAGTTTGGGATAACATGTCAGCTGGAGTACAAATTGCAGTTTGTTGATGACTTTTTCAAATCATCAATAAAATACTCCGTTTTCTCTCTGCTTCTCTGTCACACAAATATAAGTTATCTTGGTCTTTATATGCCTCCCAGCAGAATTGCTTTTAGATGAGAGAATTAAAATAATCCTCACTTTTTTTGAAGTTTATAAGCTATAGTGTTCTTGTCAGGACCAGGGTAGCTGTATAGGCGAGTGCAGAAGGAACTGTGTTTTCAAAAAGAGGCTATAAACTTGCTCGGAGAGCAGGATTGGAAGACATTTGTTAATCATGAGTGTCACTCAGTTGTCTACCCAGCATTTGAATTTGCCTGAAATTTGTACATCCAGTATAAATACACTCCTGGGAATTACATGTGCTGCCTTGGCCTGCTAGTGAAAGTTATTTGGTGGAGAATAAGCATTTTCAAATATAAATTGTGACATCTGAAGCTCATTTAATCGATGAGAAAGGAAGAATAGATGTATGAGAAAAAAAAAAGACATTTCTTAATGGGACTAGAGGGGCCTCCATTCTCATGATTCTCTGAAAAATCACACCCAGATGCTTCAGTGAGTTTAGATTTTTTTTTTCTGAATACTTCAGTTTGCTTATGAATAAATGCATTTCTTGACTAGAAATTTTCAAATGGATTTTAATACCCTGTTTACATACTGCAAGTATCCGTTATTGCTGAATGAAATAGTACTCTTTCCTTAAGCTGATGTGGATGTGTTTTTTCCATCTGACTTCATCTCTTATGTTTTATAAGTAAGTTTTTGTTTGTTTGCTTGTTTATTTTTCCTGAGGAATCAAAGAGAACTTCTTCTGAGTCTTCTATTCTCAAGTGAGAAAATAACAGTTTTAATATTTAGCTTTTATTGACTAATCCAGTCACTTTATGTACGGTAACTGAGAAAGTTAAATGTAAGAGGGGTTATAGGGAAAAGGATAAACTTCTCCGTGTAATTATGACCCTGAAAGAACTACCAGGTAAAGGTCATTCCAGGCAAGGCCTTGAGAGCAGGAGTCATCTTTGGTTCAAGGTTCAAATGTTGCAGAGTAAACCTAGCCTGTTTATTAGAGGTTTGTTCCTCATAACACAGTTAATACTAACACGAACCATTGAGCACATCCATATTAATATCCAAAAATCTTCAGAGCTGAAGAATCCACAGTCTACATCAGATTTATTTAATTTGTGAGACTGATACATCTGAGCCCACAGAGTATTGCCACAGTGACTTATTACCCTACCTAATTTAGGGGGTGACACACTAGACCTCCCTCTTTCAAAGTAAAGCAAGCACCAGCAGTCAGTTTTTGCTAACCCCCATATCCTTTCTCATATTCTTTGAGCTTCTTAGCAGTAACAGAAGTCATCTTGTGATTAGCTTTGGCTTATTATACAGAAAGGAGAAAGTTTATTCATTTTAATTTCCCACTTCCTAATTACTCCTGACGGCTGTAAATTTCACCGTATTTGGTGACACACATCTGGAGTGTAGCAACATTTGTTCATTGATGTTACATTACAAAAATCCTTAGGGAATGAAGGATGGTTTTTATTGGTGCCCTGAATTCTATTATGTTTTCAGAACTAAAAATGTAATCTAACAAAACAATGATGTACTAATAAATGGCACTGTATTCGACATTAGTTATTTTTCTCAACAAGCACATTTGCTCTTACTGAATGCTGTTTATGACATCTTCGTAATATAAAAGGTTTATGGTGAGGTCAGAGAGGTTCATCCATCAAATTCAGGTCTTATTAACATAGCATTGAGAAACATTCAAGTTTTATTATTAGTTGTCAAAACCATTTTTGCCCGACTTCAGATGAGGTAATTTATGGAATGAAGTGGTCTAACTCAGTTCTGAAAACATCTCTCCACTTTATTGTGCTGTAATGCTTCTTATCCATCCATTTGGATCTCAGACTACACAGAAAATATTTTTCTCATGAGATGTAAAGATAATTTGAAGAAGAAAATCATCTTAGGAAAAGAACAACGCTCTAGCTCTTTAGTTTTTCCCCTCAACCCCTGTCAACCACTGAAGTGAATTATCTAATGCTGCACTTGGCATAAGCAGGTGGCTGGACATCTCTACCATAGAAGCAGGGGGCCAGCACAGAACTGCTGCTCTGAATGCAAGAGCTCGAGATCTCTTTTCCACCTTTGGTATCTTACCTTCCTTTTAAGATGGTGGAGAGGATGCCAACATAGAGTACTTTTTTCAGAAGTGTGAATCGTTTCCCAATGGAAATTTATAGGATCGGAGCTATTGAAATGACTACAAAAGATGACCAGGACCATTGCAGTGATTGAGATGTGGCCCTTTTCACTGAATGCGTGTGAAACCTTGTATTAATAAGAACAAATGTATTTCTAACACATTCTCATGAAGTAGGATATATGAGATAAAAAATAAAAATGAGTGTTCTTTTCCTCTTAGAGCAGAAATCTTGGGTGTTCATCAAGAAGCCAAAAACTTAAAAAAGGCCTTTTACAGAGATACAGCCACCTGTGCAAATCTGTGCAATAATACCTGTTAGTGTTTGGGCATTTTCCTTAAGGTTAATAAATTTAACAACTCTGTCATCCTGAAAAACTAGCAATAGGACAAGAGAACATGGCCTCAAGTTTCACCAGGGAAGGCTCAGGTTATATATTAGGAAGAATTCCTACATGGAAAGAGTAGTCAGGCGTTGGAATAGGCTGCCCAAGGAAGCGGTGGAGTCACCGTCCGTGGCAGTGCTCAAGAAACATGTGGATGAGGCGCTTAGGGACATGGTTTAGCAGGAGAGTGTTGAGTTTTGAAGGGTTTATGGCTGGACTCAGTGATCTTGAAGGTCCTTTCCAATCACAATGATTTTGAGACTGAATCCACACAAGCTTTGTTTGCCTTTATTATCTTTAAAATAGATGCAAAGATTCTCTACCTCTCATGACATACACGTTGGAGTAGAAAATACATGGAAATGGACTTTAGAGGGGAAGTTTGCAGAATTTTTGGATTTTATTTAGATTAATCATAAGAGCATCTATCATTAACTATTAGTAAAAACCATATATTGTATTTCCTTGTGAATTATGTATGGGAAGGAAATTGTAAAATGGTATTATACATTAAAACGGATGTGTAAGGCCTTTAATTTATGATGATATGTATATTGATCTAGCAAATTTGAAAGAACTCTCCTTACTAAGTGTACCACATCTTTGATCTTTACAGATTTAGAAAAAAAATCTTGCCTCTTTGATATTCCAAGTGGCTTCAGAAGATGTCTTTTTATTAGAAGTAGTAGGTTCTGTGCTTTGAAACCTCAGACGTTTACCAAGCAGCAGAGATGGGTGTAGTTTCCTATTTGGCGTCGTTCGTACATTAAGACTGTGAAGTTCAGGATGCCCAAGTAAAAATGGATAATTAATATGCATACAAAGTATAAATGTAATTCACCTGTAGCATCAATTAGGCATACCTTGTAGAATTTGAATATGATTTTTTTTTTAAGTATACTTTCACAGAGGTGGGACACAATGCAAAATGAATACTCAATAATAAATTGGGAATGATCAAACATGTCATTTTTTTTCATCGAGGAATCAATTTGAGCCAGAACAGAAGTAAATTTTTATTTATTGAATTGCTCAGAGTGATGACTCAGATAACAGTTTTGAGTATAAAGGATGTGATCTTGTAGACTTACTAACTGCTATTAAATACAACAGATTTTTTAGTTGTTGATCTAAGTCGATAAAGGCTAGGAAATTTTGGTATTTCGTGGGCACAGTTTTACAGAACAAGTTAGTCTGGTTCTTGTATTTAAAGCACTCCTTTAAATAACAGAACTTTTTATCAATGAATGAAAGAAATTAGAGAGTAGCTATTTCTATCTTCTGTCTTCTATTCAGTCTTCTTTGAGGTCAAGATTGCTCCCTGTAGTATAGTTTTGATGAGATTTCCATCATTTCCTTTCAAAAATGAAGTAACTGTTAATAGTATTTAAAAAAAAAAGTTTTTTCTTTGAATTGTAAAATATAGGCAGGACGTTACAAAAGTGAATGTGCTGGAGCAAATTCACTGAAAGGCCTGACATCTTTAGTCAAACAAAAAGCATTAGATAATAAATTATATATTTAAGAGAAAGCCATGCTAAAGATGGCATTAGACAGTCTTTTTGTGGTGCAAGAAAATAAAATTAAAATGTAATATGTGTGCTAATTTATCCTCACTTTGGATAGACTCATGGCCTCGTTCTCAGAAGTAATGAATACCCCTATTTTTGCCATTTTTATTTTGTCTTTTTGTGGCACAGTGGATTATTTTGTGTGTATGGGAAGAATGAAGACAGGAGGGAAGCTGTGTAGGTCGTCCCTTTCCCTCATTTTGCTCCGGTTGTGTTTTCCCAGCAGTTCTGGCTACCTGGGGATTCATTCAGCCAATGTTTCCCAGCTCCAGGCTCCAAACCTGCATTAAAAACCAGATTTTAATATAAGCAACATTTCAAAACAAAAGACCTGAGAAAAAAGAGAATGACAGATTACATTGTCTCACTGGACGTTAAGTGCTAATTAAGCAACTAGTAGATTTCTAGGCAGGAGAAAGTGTGATTTTAAATGTAGCTCCACTCAGTGGGGTAACTTTGAGCATGATCCAAAAGGCTTGTGCAGAAAGTCCTTTTCCTCAGTGCTAAGCCACCTAAGAATAATTGCATTTTGTTAGCATCACCTTTGTTAATTAACACTTAAATACCTCAGCTATTAGTAGATCCAATGTGTATCAGCAAATAGTACTCGCTTAAAATGAAAATATGTTCTGAAATCAAAGTACATAAAAAGAGGATCTGATTACATGTTAAATCTGCCACCTAACTCATTCAAGTGCAGACAAAAAGTATCTGCAGATTTTGTTAATAAAGGCTTATCTGTGTTATTTTATCAGTATGAGCTAGATTGAAAAATTGAGCTAGATTTTACTTTGCTTCATGCGTCACCAAAGAGGCAGGAAATAGCAGTTGTAGGGAATTCATCCTGCAGTTACTGGGCAAAAATAATAATAGGTGTAAAAAGGTTATATTTATTTGGAGTAATCACAGAAGGGCACACTAGATGTATTTTAAAATCTTCTACTGTACAGCAATCATTTTTGAAGGTGTATATTGGAGTCAAAGTACAAGCAAACTTTGAGAAATGTAGCTAAATTATAATGAGCTTTTGTAAGATAATATATTTTATACTGGTGAGGTTCCTACACTAATCACTGCAGTACCTGAAGCCTTAATGGATGGATATTAAACTGTGTGTCCAGCATATCTCACATTTTATTATTTATTGAAAGTCAAACCAAAATACCTTATCATGACAAAATGCATCCATTTAATACAAAGATAATTATTCCAGTGTCACTAGCTTCTACCACAGAAAAAAAGTAGAGCTGCTATTTCATAGCAAAAACAGTTATAATGTGATGCCAGGAGTGTTTTAAAGAATCTTTCTGTGGCATGTTGAGTTCAAACCCCAATTAAACAGAGAACTGCAGGATAGTTATTGGAATTGACATGGGAGCTGATGCATGGAGCATCCTGAGCAGCTGGGTGAGGAGCCACAGTTGGCGCTGTGGAGGCTCCGCGCGGCCTCACAGGTCGCAAAGGTGCTTTCCTTGCTCCAGGATTTGATGCATCCCGGGTGGAATACTCATACGTGAAGAGATTCCCTTGGTAAAAGCTTGCTGATCAAAACATTGAGCGCATGGTCAGAAAAACAACGTCCTTTTGCTGATTCCTTTCAGGCCGTCTTTCCCATCCTCTAAACCTCTTTTCATCCCAATCCTAGTCCATTCCTACTCCAGCCTCCTTCCCTGTGGTGACCCTAGGCCTGTGCAGTGTCTCCTTCGCTTTGGGTTGTAGCAATATCCCGACCGACAGCTCAGCTAAGCAGCAGATGCCATTTTTCCACTGGCATCATTTCAGCCCTTTAAGCTATTCTTCGGATAGGAAGAGGAACAAAAGCCATATTGTAACCTTAATCTCATAATGTAATATTGAGATTACAGTCTTTTTGGAAAATCCATGAAGTGCCTTGCCTCATGAGACACTTTATAATCCCCAGCCTTGAAAACCTCTGCTGTCACAATAAAACTTATCTGCAAGAAGCCTGCAAACAGAGAAAATGAGACAGAAATCACTATTTATAGTGAGCATTAGTGGGATGCTTCAGGAATCAGTGCAGGCCGAACTAGGCCGGAACGCGCAGCCGCTTCCACACACGCGGCCTTGCCAGCCCAGGCAGCTGCTGTGCACAAAACTCACGTTTTCACACTTCCTTTTCAAAACGCAGTTTGAGTTTTAAAGCCAAGCTGTGGAGAAGTAAACAGAGACTTCAAGAATATGTTTGTACAGGAGGGCCCTGAACATTTGAGTTGCTTAAAGTGGTTTTTACATGGGCTCTCAGACTTGATCTCCCCAGAGAACAGGCTTACTGGGTTCATTTTTGTTCCTGTGCTGGGGCCACTGCTGCTTCCTGAAAAATAATTATTATTATGTGTTATATATGGGTAGCTATTGTAACATGATATTAGAGAGATCCCGGTGAATCATATTTAACCAATCACAGGATTATCTCGAGAGCGATTTGAAAGTTTGGCAAGTGTGAGGCATTGAGAGCATAAACCACCACACACAGACAGATTTTTATATTTACGTGAAATAAATTTATTTGAAACAGGGCAGTCTGGGAGTCCGTGGGTAGATATTGGGAAGTGACACTGCAGGGACGGGGGGAGTCTGTGGTCTGCAGCAGCCAGCTCTGCAGAGGAGCAGCGCTCGCACATGCAGTTGACTCCACAGACAGTAAGAACAAATGAGTGAGATAATGAGTAGCCAGATCTTCTCTGCAGGCTAGCTATGTGCTAGCCAAAGTTTCCGAGTTCTCTCTGCATAATCTGCTTGTAGTGGAAAGACAGTTGGTCGGTACAGGCCCATTGGTGTTTTAGTAAGTGAGCAAGGCAAATCTATTTGGTTTACTTAGAAGCTTACACTGCATCAGAAGGATTTTAGCACTTGCAGACATGCTCTTCATCTTTAACAGAAGAAAGCGAGTCTCAGATTTGGATATCAAAACTAGATATCAGAATTGCTATTACTGCAGTTACTCGTGCTCTTTGCACTGTTTTTTGTTTCATATTTTCCTAATGTTCTTTGCTACTTGTACTTGGATTTATATAGATTATTGTCCACAAAAATGTAACATAGAAAAGCAGAGGATACTAAAGGGAAAAGGCCTCTGCACAGCACAACATCATTTAGGATACAAGAATGGGAAAGACTAAGGGCTTTTTCATTCATGCTTTTGTTTTGTGATTTCATCATTCAGGAAATCGGGAAGTCTCTCCAGATCTTCATGTGTCTTGTATTGAAGTATTATTATTATTTTTATTTATCTTTTTTTTTTTTTTTCTTGGTCACGCGTAAGTGAATTTTGTTCATGTACTGCTTTTGTCACATTCTTTACCATACAATTTCTTCTTTGGTTTAGTTCATATCAAATTTGTATCCTTAATTGCTACAGTTTATTTGTCACATCAGTTTTCGTTACTGTTTGCTTTGAGATGCGCAAAAGCTAAGTTTTAAATTTGTCAAGAAAACAAAAAGATGAAGAATTACCAAATTATAAAGCCAAGAAGAATAGAAAGAGCCAAATGGAAACTGGCTGCAGTATTTTTGACCAAATTCTGGCAAACAAATAAATAAATAAACCATGGGTCTTCTGGACAGATATTCTTTTTTAACTGCACAGCCAAGAAAAAAAATAACTCAGTTGTTCCCCCTAGTGTTCAACAGAGAGTGTGTGAGGATGAGAGAAATCCCAGGTTGGATGGGAATTAGAGAAGTTGCACAGAGCAGGTTGTCAAAGGGCAGGTCAGAAGGTGTTCGAGCTGGGAAGGGAATTGCAGAGGCAAGTGAGCAGCGGTGCATGAGGGCTTGTGGGGTGACACTGCCAGCCCTCTGTGGGCGTTGGGAAGTAATTCCCAACACGGATCCTGCCTCGGCGTGGCAGCGATTGTCACGTTTGTGCTCCAGCTACTAAATGTGCTAAGCTGCTTTATCAACATGTTTTAGTTTTAATATTCTGAGCAATAGTCTCTTGCTTCTGTAGTCCCATGTGAGGACAGGGAGTCTGGTCCTTGTTTGGACTTGATTTCATTTTAGAACCTGTTTTCCCCTTGCGATTAACAGGCACCATTTGTTAAATTCTGAGTTCCAAATTAACACCAGTTCTGCATTATTGTTGTCACAGGAAAATGAAACCAGCCCAAATGTTTTCTTTCTTTCTTTTTTTCCCCCAGATCTTATTATTTAAAATAAAGATTGACCTGAATCTCTCAAGTAGGAAAAAATATATAGGTTTATTAATATTCACTGCACTAGCAGTACTATTAAACGAACAGCCGCTCTTGGCAGTTTGAGAAGAGGAGCCCATAGGCACCCACATCTGTTTGTTTCGTGGGATGAGGCAGTGGGTTCTCGCTTTTCCACACAACAGAATCGATGTGGCTGCATTAATCAGCTCATTTTGCAGCCTCTTCTATTCACAAGAGGAAAAAGAAAAACAAGCCAAGAACAAATACAGCTTCTAATTTTTTTTCTAAATGAGGTCTACCTTCCTTTCTTTGAAAGCAGATAGGAAGCTTGAAGCTCGCATGAGCTTCGCTGAGGCCAGTAGCCAAGTGCTTTGGGAGCTGATGCTTCCTGCCCACACTCGTCTCAGCCAGGGAGCACTTCTCTCCTTCGAAAAAGGACACAGGACAAACTATTGCTGCTGATCAACGGTTTTCAATGAGATGAGGTCACCTTCTACCTTTCAAAAAACCTGAAAATACTGCAGCTGCTCCAGTTGTTCTTCTTGAAGGTCTTTTTGAATGTTATTTTATTAAATATATGTGTAATATATATACACATATATATATAGGGTTAGAGTCATTCTTGTAGAAGATGGGAGACTATGGAAATCTATTAGCTTTCTCTTTTTCACCTGTAGTTGTCATCAGGTCTCTTAACTTGGGATTTTTGTTGTTCCACACTTGATATTTTTCTAGCTTTCAGTTGCTTCTCCATGGATTTTTATCAATATCTACCTTTCATATTTTGTGTCTGCATTGATCTTTGAAGAATGGCATTACGTAATTTTGTATGAAATTAAATTGAATTAAATTAATTAAATTCAATATGAAATGAAATGCTAAATGCTTTCCTGTCAAAATGCACATCACATGGCAAAATAATTGGGGAAAACTTAACCAGAGCTGAAGTGCCTGCCAAATTCAGCAGGCATCAGTAAGATGTCAGTAAGTTAAGAATGAACTTCATGCATCTCTGGATTTGTTTTCATTTATGAAATGTATCTGTAGCATAAAATGCCATAGTTCAAGTAGTCCTTTCCTATCAGTCATTTTTTCTGCCTCTCCCATATGATTACAGAGATCCCCTTCCTTCAGTTAGTTTATTCTGTGCCCTGGGGTGGTCATGAGTTAAGTCAGTCGTAAGTTCTTACTGGAGCCTGCTTTCTGATACCAATGTGTCACAGTGAAGAAATTTTTTATGATGTGAGCTGCTGTATCCTGAGAGTTGATAGCGACTTCCCGGAATTTTTCAAAAACGTTTTCAAGAATGCCTATAAATTTTTCATATGTAGAAGATAAAATACACAGCAGACAACCATCCTGTAACAAATGGTGCCATCTGAAAATGTGGAGTTACGATTGCCATATTTTGAAGTGCTTGATTTTACACAGAGCTGGAGGCTGCACAAATTGTGTGCGTGTGGATGTGGATGCTCACGTGCCCTGTATCTCAGGTTGCTCACATAAAGCAGTGACACTTTGCTCTGCAGGCTCTGTTAAGTCACCTTCCTGTGACATTGCCATGGCCAAAGGGACTTAGGACCTGCCTCAACTGCAAAGATCTGGGTCCAGCATCCGAGGGTTCATTTTTCTAGCAGCCACCTCCTCTGCTTAATAATCTACTAATGGCAAGGATAGGAGACCAACACACTGGCCATTTTCTAAATAATTCCTTCTTCTTCTGCCCTTACCAATGGCCCTAATGGTACACAGAGGTAACCTTGTTGTGCTGCGTTCTCGGCGTTGGACAATGCAGATCCGAGTTCATCGAAGTGCCTGAGTCGGGGAGCAGTGGTAGCAAAGAGCGACTCCACGCAGCGATATCAGCCTCATTAGCAGCACTAATGGGCTCTTCGTGCAGCCTTGATTCTCCGGTGATTATAATGGCCCTTTTTTATATGTCATTTCTGTATGGAGAAAGCATGAAATCGGAGAACTTTTGTAGTCAATAAAATATGGAGGGTTGCAGATACACATTTCTTATTCTCAAGGTGTAGCCCTCTTTGTTCTCAAGAGCACACCATTGTCAATAAAGAAGTGTTTGATGGGAGATTTTCATTAGAAACCTCTGAATCTGAAATATTCGGGTCAGGAAGAGCACACTGTGATAGTCAGCACTTGGTTTGAACTTCTGAACATTGGAAGGGTTTTTGGAGCTCCCGCTTGAAAGAAAGGAAGTCTCTGATCCTGGATGGGCTCTCAATTTGTTAAAAACCTGAACGAACTAATAAAGGCACTTCAGAGAGCATTATACATCATAAAAAAGTCAGTAAAGATAATACTGGTCCCCTGAAGTTCTCCATACAAATTTTTGAAGATAGTTTTGGATGTAGTTGTATCTAGTAGGCAGCCTGGGTCTGCAGAACAATTGTATTTCCCACTGGTTGACATATTGCAAGATTTTGTCAGTATAATTTTAATTGGGAGTCCTATTAGAAGTGCTTACATTGGAGTATCTTCCTGTTGGTTTTATTCTTACTTGTATTGAACTGAGAAGATCTGTTTTTGCCATTAAGAGCTGAATTCGGCATTTTTGCACAGCTCTGCTTGATACTCCATCTCATTCTAACAAGAAAATCAACTTTCCGTTTTACTTTTATTCCAAAGAGGCATTATTGTTATTATTATTATTAACAGTTTATTTAAAGATATTAGAGTGACTTCTACAGGCTAGCAAAGGTCTCCTCATACTGAGTTGTGTCCATATTCCTTCCCTGTTTCTCAAAAGTACTGATGAACGAAGTAGGTCAGGATAGTTCTGTAGCAAATGATCAGATAGATTTAATTCTTCACAGTCCTGACTTTCAAGACTGTGTAACTATCTTGAGATTGCAGCTTGCTCTGCTTATTATAGACCAGATCAGCTCTACAGAAGAATTGTAAGAACAGGTGCTTCTTTCCTAAAAATGCTCATAGTTGTGGGAGCCCAAACCATACATGACCTTCAGTAACGCCCTGCATGGGGTCTACCACTGTATTTTGAGGTAGACAGTAAATAGGAACAACATCATATTTCCAGGTACATAAAGCAGATAATAATCTGTTGTGATGTAACCTCAAAAGTGAGCAGACATAATTGTAACATCCATCCAGAGCCTATCAGCAAAGTGTAAGGATATGTCCCTTTGTTCTTCTCTCAGCTGTTCACTCCTTCATCACTACAGTGCTTGGGTCTCCTCAGAACAACACTTGCACTGGATTTTATACTGACTATGCCAAAAACATCCCTAATACTAGGGATTGTTTCCTAAGTAAAAAGGATGGATAAGAATCCTACTTCTACCGTATGTTCTCATTATGCTTTGTTTCTAAAGATAGCGAAGATTAACTTCACTCAGCTTAACTCTGTGTAGAACAAAGAACTGCTTGGTTAGATAGTCTTAAAAAATGTTCCCATTATCTCAAAAATGTATCTACTGGAGGTACTTGTAAGAGAATCTTAGCTGTGTTTTAGTGTCTGTCATTAATCTGATCAGTGTCTATAAATACCTCAA
Source organism: Nothura maculosa (assembly GCA_032353885.1). Lineage (NCBI taxonomy): Eukaryota > Metazoa > Chordata > Aves > Tinamiformes > Tinamidae > Nothura > Nothura maculosa. The sequence continues at coordinate 869,090 of JAUBOD010000908.1, forward strand.
GGGAGAGAGTGAGGAGGATGGGGTGGCCTCTTTTCAGTGATGGCCACTTATAGAACTAGAGGAGACGAGCACAAATTGAAGCACCAAAAGTTCAACAGGAACTTAAAGAAAGAATTCTTGACAGTGAGGGTGACAGAGCACTGGAACAGGCTGCCCAGAGAGGCTGTGGAGTCTCCTTCTCTTCCAAACCGTCTTGGATGCAGCCCTCTGCCACATGCTCTAGGGGACCCTGCATGTGAGGAGTGTTGGGCTAGATGACCTCTAGAGGTCCCTTCTAACCTTAAAGATTCTATGATTCTCTGATTAACACTGCAGGTTAATTTTTTAGGAAAACTAGAATTTCTGTTGCTTCAGTGTTTCCTTCAAGCTTTAACTTGAAATGTAAATTTTCCTTCGCAGTCTTGACAGCTTTTTAAAAATATATGTTTCCTCCTGCAAATAAAGAGTGCTAGGTGGGTTATGTTGATATTACTAAATTTACTCAACAGCCTTCTTCCTAATTTAATACTTCAGGACTGGATTTTGTTCTTGTTTTGTTATTTTTTTCTGTGTGTTGCTGTAATGACTGCATATGTAAATCGAGTCCAAAGCACCAGATTAAAGCTGCAGAGATATTTCTTACTTCACTAGCCAGCAATCTGCAGGAAGAATGTGCGTCCTGTAGCTGCCTGGCCTGCTGCAGAGACAAATAGAGCAAAGAGCAAATTTAATATTTTGATACAAAACATTTTGATACAAAATATTAAATAAAGCAACAAGCTCTTCACTGCACTTGGATAGATAATGTGCTCTGAAATTATCATCAAATCTAAGACCCAGAATAACCCTTATGTCACTGTAATAATAATAATTTTTTTTTCTATTCACATACTCCATAGCGTTTAGCTATGTTGTCTAAAGCCAGGTGTGATGCTTCTCAATGGCTGGTGGCACATCCGCACCCGAGGGATTTCCCAAAGGATTTGTTCTATGTCCCCCTTGACCAACGCCTGGATTTTAGTGGGTACATGAATGAATTTGGGGAATGCAAGCAACTACTGAGAAATTATTTATACACTGACTAGCTAAAGACATATGTGCATAATGATAAACCTGGAGTTCCCTGACTATTGACCCATAAAAGGTAAAACGTAGGTGCCAGCCTGTGCATGAGGAGACAGGCAACAGCTGTTTATTACTTGCTGCCTTTCTGGCTATATGGGATGTGGTCATATTTTTGCATCTTTATAAAATAATATTTTATCTTGGAGCATTTGCTTTCTTTGTCTTGTAGAATTATTCCCTAGAAAATAGCAGTGTGCTGTACGGCACTATTATCTCATACATTTTGATTTCCAGATTCCTCTCTTGCACCAAAATACTATTTTGAGGAAATGTTTCACATTCTCATAGTAATGGGATTTTCAAGCATGCAACATGGATAATTCTTTGTACTTAGAAATACTCCTGAAAACAACAAACTTGCTGTCTAAGTGGAAAAGGAATATCCCAAATAAATGTGCAAAGCTGTGTTAGCACTGCGGATGTGGCTTATATATCCATGTGGCTCTTTCTGCAACTTGTGACATGTTTCACAGTGGTGTCACCTTTAGGAGGCTATTTTTGGCGATGATACTTCAGCATGGGATTTTAAGGGTGACGATGGGTATGGATATATTCTCCCGAGATCACCTTCACATTCCTGCCTCTATTTCTGGGTGTACTTAAGAAGTGAGTATTGTATATATTGCTGAATAGATGTGCACACTTGTTGTATTCTCTCTCATAACACTAGATTCAGTAAAAGCTTAGTATTATGGGATATGATAAAGCAACTGGCAGAGAGATACATCCACAGGAAAAAAAAATAAAAAAGAAAAAGCCCTTTACCTCCAGAGAATTTGGAGTTACTTAAACACCTATTACTCTCCTTAGCCATGGAAGGGAGGTAATGTATAAAACATAACTATATTTTTTTTTCTTCAAAGCCTAGGAATGTGTTATATATATTTTAGGAATGGGCAACTTCTTGAGGGTTTGCTCCAGACGAGCTATTTAATGGACCTCCGCGTGGCAGGGCCTTGACATTTCCATGGCCTGTAGAGAGGTCAGCACTTGCAGAAAGTCTGGCAAATTATGAGGGGAAAAAGAGAAAAATAGAGAAGATCTTCTAGCGCCTCTCTACTATCACTTCCCTCAAGCTTGGAGAAAATCCAAGGAAAAGCTGTTTGCTGAGGGGAAATACAGCTTGTCATTCCGAGGCTCCTCAGGGGCTCATGGAGGGGCCCATGTCCTGCTAGGCCCCAGCGTTGGGCTGCGCCCTGTCTCCTTGTGGCAGCACTTCCTGGATTTGGGAAGTGACTGTGTGCCAGGCTGGAGGCCTCACAGGTCCCGCTTTGCTCGTGCCTCGGCTTGTTGAGCATAGTCTGGAGTCAGGAAGCAGATGAAAAGAGGATGAGAGACAAGATTTTTGTTAAAAAAAAACAAGGACATAAATAGTGTCTTTCTGCTTTGCTGCCTCCTTAGCATGTTTCCTGACAGAATTCGACTTAGTAAATAACTCTTTAAACCTATATTTAGAATGGAATACATTTTTTTTTCTACCAAGAAATAAGGCTCCACACAACCAAATCTATTTAAATGCAGCTTAATTGAAATGTCAACACAGGCATGAAATGCCTCAAGGTGTTTCTTCGGTGAAGGCTGAATGTGACACAAAATAGATGTACGAACGCCACGGTACAGAAGAAAGCTTTTGTGCTGCCCTCAAATCCAATCTCGCTCTCACCTTGCTGACGGGGAGCCCTTGCTCCTCACAGGGAGCCTGTCAGCGCCGAGCAGGTTCTGATCCGGGCAGAGCAGCACGGAAATGCCTGAGAAAACTTGCTTTTTTTTTCTCAGAGTGGTGGTAGATCCTTCGCTGCTCTCCTGATGGAGTGGCTCCAAGGAACACACCACCATTTTTCATAGTTTTGTAGTTGTAGTTCTCAATATTTCTTCACTGCTGCTCTTCCTCTTTGCTAGCACCCATCATCCATAAAGAACAGAGAGTGAGAAGTACATAAAAGTGTCTTTTCATCTTTCATATTTATGGAAATTAAAGAACAGACCAGTTACTGTATATTGCTCTTTTATGAGGAAAGCCTTCTACTTACTTACCCATAGGACGCCCCGGCAGCACGATGCCCTGCTGGCAGCCCCACCGCCCTCCCAGCGTGCACGAAGACACAAAGCTCAGCTGTGGGCACCCCTCCTTGCAGCCTCCCTCCTGGCTCTGCACGAGGACGGGTCACGAGCACAACGGCGTCTGCCACAGTTATAATTACACTCAGTACAAGTTGTGTGTTTATCCTAGCCAGCTCTCCAGCTCGAGATTTCAGTCTGCCTGGGTGACAGATCTTTCTTTTAGCAGTTGACAGGCAGAGAAGAAGAATCCATCAGACTCCTGCTTTCCGTGGCAGTGTTTTTTTTCTTTCTTTTTTTTTTTTTTAAGAGAGGTTAAGTTCAGCTAGATCTTTATCAGCAAACTGTGATTTCAGGAGAAGGATGAACTTGACAACTGTTTTAACAACCTGGGTGTTTATGTATGTCTTTGGTTAATGCCTAAAGTCAATATTTGTTAAGTCGGATTGATAAAAATATGTGCCTTTCATCAAGGTCAAATTAATTCGCGGGAATTTGCTTTTGCTTACCATGCTGTTTTTGCACATAATCCGTGTCAGATTTTGCTAAAACGGCAGGCATTTCCTCATTGAGGTTATGATTATGTTCACAACTCACTGTGAATGTTACCGCATTGAATGTGTCTTTTTTAAAGGGTTTCTCAGATTGGATTCCGATTCAGTCAGGTGTTAAATTACCTGACCTGACCTCATTCATTAATATTAATAGTACTTGAAATCTTTATTTTATTCAATAGACCTATCTTATAGACGCCTTCATAATAACGTCCATTTATCAGCGACATAAAGGACATCATCTGAAACTGCTTGTGATTGCGAGGGTGAATGTGGTCTACTTGTTTGGGTTGTGTTTCAGCTACAGTTTTCAACGTACACTGCAGGCTATATCAGGCAAATGGACCTGTAAGACTGACCTTGCAATAGATGGTATGGCTTCAAAAACAATATATATTAAATATGTAGGGCTGAATGTATGTATCCTGCAATGTACAAATAATCAAACCATTTATAAAGTCTCAGTTTTCACATAATTCTTAAGGTGCAGCCCTTTAGTGTAGAACCAAGTGGCATCATTTGGTAGCTGAGGTCATTCATAGCTTTATGGTTTGCAGGGATTAAGGACTTTTACTGGTATACTGAGTATTACTGCAAATAGCAAAGCCATGATATACAACAGAAGCAGCTAATTCCTAAAGAGTTTGTTGGTATCATCATGTTAATGCAGATTTGTTCTGTGCTCTGCTGCATCCAGCCATGTGTTTGTGCCTGTTATCAGTTGTCCCTATTCAAGTATTTCTGAAGATGGCACATATGTGACTACGGACATGCAGGTTATGTATGTGTATAAAAACAGAGCCATTTGCTGCTAACTTGTGTTGAGGGTAGATATTGGCAGTAGCTGCTGAAGGCAGCAGATACCAAGGCTGAACATAAGGAAGTTAAACAGTCACTGAAGCATGAAACAAAAAAATACAGTATAGACTTAATGTATATTAAACAGCTTAAATTAATAGTATAGTCATAATCAGGCAACAGCGAGGTGCTTGAGATGATGAATTTTTTATTCTAGTCTGCCCTACAACCTCATTAACATGGACTAGAAAGCAGAAACACTACAAAATAATAGCTTGTTTTCTTCTGAAAACTCTTTTCAGTGAAAATTGAGGAATTGTTTTTCGCAGTTGGGTATACGTTGCATATTACTTCTTTAGTAGGAGAAACTGTCTGTTAGAGGCAGTTGGGCAGAAAAGCCTTTTGTTTCTTGTCTCCTTAGCTCTGTATGTGGGGCTGAGTTCAGTAAACTTTTGAAGCAGAAAAAAAAAAAGGTGCTTTTTGAAGTATTGATCATGTTGAGGAGGGAGAACTTCTGTTAGTAGACCTGGGAAGACAGAAAATGGGGAGCATGCAGGAATATTGAAGACTGGGAGATATCAGGAAGAGGGAGACACTAGCTTGCTGGTAGGAATAAACCCAAAAAAACTACTGAAAGCAAAAGAATAAGTTTCCTAAACTCGAATGTCAGAATTTGTCCCACTCCAAAGCTATGTGAAGTGATGGGCCTGCAAAAACACACATTTTGGTTTTCTCTTTCAGCAAATCTTAATTTCCTCCGTTCCCAGACATGGTAGCCAAATGAACCTTTTAAATTCAAATTTAGATGTGCAAATTGAATATATCTCTGAGACAGGGTGAACAGCTATAACTCCCATTGAGTCAATTCCTTCTAGCAGTTGGAGATAAAAATGCTCAGCACTTGTGAAATTCAGCCATTTACTTTAAGGAGCTAGATGAAATGATGGATATAATTATCCCCCTGTCCTGATTTCTAGCTCTTGTCACCTAAAAAGATTTCAAAGTCATCAGTTAGGCCTACAGATTTGATTTTTGTCTTATTTAGCACGTGTTGGCTATGAGAAACCAAGGAACAGGCCCCTGGAGACAAGGACCAGCAGTGGCCCCCGCTGGCCACCTCACTTTCCATGCAGCACTGGGGTAGCCGAGCCCCAGTAAACATGTGAGAGTGCTTGGTTTCTGCTGGTAGGTTTTGCAGAACAAAGCACACGTCTTTCTCCATTTAAATGGAATTATTCTTGTGATTATGTTAGAAAAAGTCAGCTGTGCACACTTAAATTTAGCTACCATTGAAAATGCAATTTAATTTTCAATTTTTGTTTTCTTTATGAAAAATGTAATTATAGTGGACCTGTTTTAAATCACTAACTGTTTAATTGCCTTTTTATTTTCACACTAGTCATAAATCCAGAGTTTCTGGTGTACATGCCTGTGATGAAATTCATGTACTTTTAATAGCTTTTATTAAAAGTCACTAAATAAATTACCTTTTCTTTTGCTCAGCTACTCTAATGTGATTTTTAACTTTTGGCAGACCTGAACTTTTCCACTAGGTTTCATAACATGATAAAATATCATCATTACCAGCCATATAGAATGTATCAAGTTTATTTAGAGGATTCCTGAGGACATAGCTATCAGTTACATGTAAACACTATATTTTTTTTCAGGCACGTGTTCTGCAGTAATAGCACAAATATACTAATATATATATAATATAAATATAATATATTATATGCTTATATGCTTATAAGTATATGTTTATATGCTTATAATAAATAGAAGTAAGGTCTTTGGAATCAATTTCTTGCTTAATACAACTTGCTTGATAAAATTTTTCAAGGAAAACACTGGTAGTATTATCAGATAGGAAAACTCTATAATTTAAGTCTTAAAAAACACTGTTGACTACACATTATATATTTCATATGATGCTGCAGGGGCTGCATATGACATACGTAGACATTTATGCTGTCTCTACTAGTAATACGTGTCAATGACTTCTTGTGTGAAAACTTTTGTAACTTTTGCTTTTCATCTGCATCAATATACATTCATTTAAATGTATTAAAGCTATATAAAAATATAGTTGTTGCCGAACCATAAGAAATAGAAGTGTCTGAAAAGCTTCATTAATGTCCAATGCTGCTTTCCCGTCGTTTGCTTGACAGCTCGAGCTATTGGGAGAACTTTCTTTTGGGCTCTAGAGGCTTGGAGTAATTTGTTACTAAAACAACAGCTGTAGAAGTCCCTATGAAATATACCAAACATCCTATAACAAAAATAATTACTGAAAATTAGATTAAGCTTTCCTGTGTATTGTTGTGCCTATGACAATAGCATGTATGAGCAGTAATGATTTTGAGCACTGGAGCTGTTGCAGTGGATAGATCATTGACTTACTACTAAATGAAGCAATGAATGAAAAGCAATTTTTGTGCTCCTGTTGCTTTCAAGCTCAGCAACACTGAATCAATTATACATTACCAGGGACTAAAGACTCGTTAGTGGCATAAAATACAAGAAAAGCAATGAAGAAAGATGAGTCATGGTAAAATGGCAGGAATATTAGCATACTTTACAATGAGACTGCTAATTTAATGTTTTCAACTGGTGTTTTAGGTATATTTAGCACTTTTAGTAAAGTTACAGACATGTAATCCTAGCTAGGTAGAGGTGAGATGATGACAAAGCATGAAACAGAGATGAATGGTGGGTCTCATCTCAAACCCTAGCAGAGTAGGTGCGAGGGATGGTGCTTTGGGAGGCTTTGAGGTTTGAAAGGTCCCATTTTCTAGCTCTTCTGAACATCTGCTTTCTACACACCAACGTGTGTGTGAGGCAAGACTCACATGCTTGTAACACTCAAACATATCAGATGATAAGAAAATTGTGTAAACTTGCAGTTTCTGGAGACTGGCAGCCACACACAACTCTAGGCTGAGTTTGTCATGAGTTCTGCATAGCGAATGGAACAAAGACTGTCTCTCCAGAAGTCCCCTTGCAATCCATCCATGCTTGCTGCAGGGAAAGACATTTAAATAACCAGACTTCTCCACTAGTAAAGACTGTAAATGTTGCTTGGGAAGGAATATATTGCTTATTCCAAACCCCTGCACAGCTCGGAATGATACGTCTAAATGTCTACAAGACAAAAATAACTATTTTGCATGTCCAGAATAGCTTTTCCTTGCTACCAGTTTTAATTTTCTTCTTGCTTAAAGCCATGTCTTTTACGATTCTGTGGGTTTACTTGTACATGCCAAAAAAAAAAAAGTGGTTCCTGCGTTGCACACTTGGTGCTCTGGAATGGGTTATTCAATCCCTGTATGTAATTGATTCCAAATCCTTGGCTGAGTTTGTGGGAATGCACTGCCTGGTGAGCCTGAGGTTTCTGCTCGGCAATTTCTGAGGATTTTATCTGTCAAGTGAAGTTGTATTCATGAAGAGAAGCAATTTCTGAGGTAGTACTTCCATGAAGAGGCATGAAATTGGACGTTAGAAAAAGCTATTATAGGTGTGTTTATGATTTCAAAATGATTTAATTATGTTTTTTTCCACATAACTGAGAGCTGAGCAAAGTAAATAAAGATACTAGATTCTCCTCTCCTTCCAACATCAGGAAAAGCAAAGTAATAATCCTCCAGGCTCTCTAAAATGTTTAGCACTCCCACACCATCCCCATTTTATTGCACTGTTAGATTTGCAGCATTCGTGGAGGCCACAGACCGAAGATGAAGGCTGAAGTGGCCTTTTAGCTCCATAAATGTCTTTTTCCCCAAATGGTAACACCTTGACATGCCCCAGAAGAACGTGGCCCTGCAACATCCTGGACTCAATGGGTAATGTGAACTTACATAGCCATGAACTGTGCACTTTATATGAATTCATATAAATACACAAATTCCTTGCTTATATAGTCAAGTGATCCAAGAACTTGGGCACAAGCAGCTCTAACACTGACCATGCACCATCCTCCCTGATGTCTTTTAAGACTGTGGCCCTGTTCTGTAAAAGCTTTAGAGATACCATTCTTAATAGAGGTTTGATATTATAGTAGTTTTATACCCTATTATTAGTCATATTTGTGAAAACAAACAGCAATTTCTAGAGAAATGGATGGACAAAGTAGGAAATGAGAGCAAGAAGATATCAGCTGATCTGTAGGTTGGTTTAATGCATAATAAAATATGATTTGGACATACATTTGTTATATTTGATCCAGAGTTCTTGAGTTCCACTATTTGAAGACATGTCTAGAAGAAGCTGGGATTGTTTCACTCCTGAACATTGGGATTTTTTCCATGACTTATCATTGACCGTCAACTCTGCTGAGTTTTTTTCTAATCGTTGTTATTGACTTATGAGACATTTCATCTGCACAAAGTTTATTCACTGATGAGACTCGGTCACGGAGTTAGAAGCCAGTACACCATAGGTAAACATGAGGAAAAGTCACTCTTCCTAGAATAGTGTTGCTTAATGGATGTTTAATCTTTTCTTCTTCAGCTGAGTATCAAGGAGAACAAGCAAACTAAGCGCCCCACAGCATAAATGTATAATGCAGTCTTTGGGACACATTATTGCTATCTATATATATTCACTTTTATAAATTGTTTGCCTGTAAAATAATATATAAGCTACTGGCTGCCTGTGTCTCACCCCAGGTGATCAGAAGGGAGTTAGTGATCAGTGATGGCAGAAAGGCTAAACATGTGTCAAGGAGCAGCAGGCAATTAACCTTGCCTGATTTGGGAGGAATCAATAGGCATTCGTGACCATTAATGATGTTTTTTCTATAATGTGGGCAAGGGTGAGTCATATCTAAATCTCACAAGATTGGTGTGACTTACAGTGACCTAGAATGTGGCTTCCAAGTTGTGAAAAACATCAAAAAAAACAACTTTCAACTTGCTGAATGGATTAAATGTTAATGCCTCTAGAAATAGAGTAAGGTTCAAACCTAGCAGCCACTAGGAATAAATGAAAAAATTTTCTATTGATTTCATTATATATAGATAACATCCACAGCACTGAAAATTGCAGTGTTAAGAATTTCAGCTTGAACATTTTGTACTACAAAATTGATTGTGGCTGGATGAATTACAAACGTGTGTTGATTTGGGTCTGTGGTTGTAGTGCATGTTATCAGTTGCTGTTATTTAAGTGTGGGGTAGGAATTTCTACTTTCAAGTTTACCTTGTTAGTCATTTCATCTAAGTCTGTTGAGTGCTTTGGACACGAGCAAGCAGTGCTCTTTGCACCAAGTCATTCAGAGCTGTTACAGAGCATTGCTCTGTAGCTGCTGGTTTGGGTTCAGGAAACAGGGAGGAAAGGTTGGTGCCATGGACAGCCTCCCTTAATTTCCTTTTAATTAAAACTTCACTTAAAAAACTTCAGAGCAATGTTCAGGTCTACTTGATGATAAAATGCTCATGAACATAAAATGGCAGCAGAAGTTAACTTGGCAGCTATGATCTCAGCCAGGGTCTTCACTAATAAGATGTTAGAAAAGCAAGTTTAAGTTTAGAGACTTAATTAAAAAGATTTTCATTCTACTCCATGACATCTCAATAAATAATGCTTCAAAACATAAATATTTCCCTTAAGTTCATAGGAAACTTCCATCAGAATTGCTTTCTGGGCTATAGCAAATGTTAAGATATAGTGTAATTTTGGTAGCAAAACACATTTTAACCAAAAAGACTTGTATTAAATCATGTTTTATGTGATGTTATATAACAAACTCATATAACATTGCTATTGCTTAATGTAAATGACTTTAATGTGATTGGCTTTGAGTTGGAAGGTCTGCGTGGGGAGGTCAGGTGTATTAGTCATCTTCAAGAGACTGTTTTAGGATAGCCTTTGAGCAGTGGCATATGGTGACATACTGTGATCTGGCTTCACGTGACATAGAGCTGGAAATGGCAAACACAAACCTGCAATGACAACCAGGACTTCTGCTTAGAGGTCATCATTATCCGGTGGCTGGAAGGGAGAAGGGAGTCGTGTCCGGGAGCATAATTCCCTTGTGTGATCTTACACTAATTAGCTACAGGTTAACAGGACACTGTGGGTTTTAACTTAAACATTAGTGTTTCCAGCATCCTCTGAGGCTTTGATTGGTCTTGTTGTTGTTGTTTGAAAGAAAGCCTACGTTTACTACAACTGAGATGATAACTGTAAGAGACACCAGCAGTAAATGGCTGATGTTTATGCCATCTATACCGTACATATATATATATATATATATATATATGCGCATATATGTGTATGCATATATATATATTATGCATATATGTGTATGCATATATATAATTACAAATATAAAACTCAAGCTATAAAGCATTGCTGTTGCAAAATGAATGCTCCAAAGCTTTAGCAGTAGCATTTTTAAGTCCATCAAAAAATAGTATTTGCAAAATGTGAAATGAGGCTGAGCATTGAACTATGACAAAGAACAAGGTCATTGAGATACTTGCGGGCAAAAAGTAAGTGAAATTTAAGAAGCAGAAGTGGAAGACCTTGTTTTGCCAGATGGGAAGCTTAGGTATTACCTTCCCTAAAAATGGGGAATTTTATTTTTTCAGACAGAAGTCTTGACTGTCATAAGGTTGACCTTACACTTGCTCAGTCCGTTTTCAGTGTCCAGACCTTCCAATTTCTCTCAATTTATAAAATAGCAGGATGAGGACTACGCCAGCTTCCTATATTGCTGCTGTCACTGTATTGTTTCTCATCTAGAGCTCCAGAGGTTAAATGTGCCACGTGTTACAGCGGCCCTTGTACAGTACCATGTATCAGCATCACAGGAGACCTTGCCTTTGGGGGCCTGTCTATTAGGAAACTGAAAACCTTTTTCTCAGTGTCGCTACTGCTTTCCCTTGGGGAATATTGCCTACGTTTCCTGTCCCCGAGCGGGTGACTTTGCTGTTAGCTGAATTAAGACATGAGAGCTGGCTCTAATTATTGCCTGAGCAGAGAGCTGACTCGTGCAAAGCCTCAAAGGTGACACGCTGCAGATGCACCAAGCAGGGACACGGAGCCCCTTCGTCCCCAGCCTCTGAGTGGCTCTGCCTGCAGAGGGGACACCCGGGGCTCGAAGGCTGAGGGGACACCCAGGAGAAGGGACAAACTGCATCAGTTCCTATGTGCACTTCTGCAGCATCAGCGAGTGATGCAGTGTTGTCAGGTCCTCCACGCAGGTGATCGCACAGCTCACAAGATACCCTTAATTTAATAACAGTTCTTATAACTCGGTGAAGCTGTTCAGAATGTGCTCAGTGTCATGAAATTACCTAAAATGATATGTAAGTTATATGACTTTAGGTGAGCATGTGCTTCTCTCACATGAGGGATATCTCTTCTTTCAGATCTAAATCAAATATCCAGATTAGTGGCTGGATTAATGAGTCTCTGCTCCTTAGTCGTGAAATCACTTAGCCACTTTAAATTTCCCCATGTGAACTCCTCTTTAGCTTATGCTTCTGTATGGCAGCCAAGGTATAACTAAAGCAGCAAAAGGTCAAAATAATGAGCCATTTCCAGGGGTGAAGGGAATATTTTACTACATGCCTACTACTTGCTGATCTCATCTTTTAAAGTGTTTTGTGATGCTATGGCTGAAGAACATAACATAAAACAAATTGTTTTGAAGCTCAGCCAACTGTTGTAGGTCAAGATTTAGGCAGCAAAAAATCTCAGTAGTACATGCTTGAAAAATAAATTTATCCGTGAGAGTTGTAGGGAGATAGTGTTAGGTAGTATTTTGAAGAAAGATGCGTTCACTTCTGGAAAGGGCTGGTGGCTGCTGTATGAAATTTGGTTTGTATGAGATTTGGTTTGCTTGTCTGAGCCTTGCTGTAAAAGTATCCTGCAGCATTCCTTGTTCTTTTTCATTTTGTTAAGTTGGAAATGACTTTTTTTTTCTTTAAATACTATATTTTTATCTAGAAGCAGCCTGAACTCCTCAGCAAGACATGTCCATTTCACTGAATCATAATCATAGTCAGACATGTTTGGTTTTGAGCAGACCGACACATTCTTTAAACAAGATCTTTGCTTTTCTTCTAACTGCAAGATTTTAATGTATGATTTAAAAAATACTGTATCAAATTGCTTTTCAACCTTCTATTACCTTGACTATGATGCATGGAAAGATCAACTAGAGGCCTAAGATATGACCAGTAGGATTGTGCATCCCAGCCCATGCAGCACCATGCTCAGAAACAAGCATATCCACTGAGCAAGGCTAATTTTGAATCAGTTTTGTGAGGTAAAAGGGAGTTTGGCTTTTGTGGATCATACATAGCACAGAGTGCAAAAGAATGGACATTATGAGAGTGTTGCCTAATGATTGTGGTAATGGCAGGGGCTGGGAGCACCACAGGCTGCTCTTTGCTCCCAGAACCCTTCATATATTATATCTAGTAACTATTTTGTGGAAAAATCAGGAGCAACCGAGTATTCAGGACATCACACCTTTCTCAAATGCCACCTTCCTGCTTTTGTCCTGGAAATATTAATGCAGGACTAGCACCCTAGTCTTAGGAAGGGAGGCTGTGCTCTGGATTTTAAGTGGATGGGGTTAGCGACCAGCAAGCTGGGCTCAGATGACTAAGCTCTACAAAAGAAGGAGATTTCAGTTGCACCCAGGGCTTGTGGTTTGCTTTGAGCTCTATAGGCAGTTAGCAGCACACAGGGTCTTTAGCTGACTTTCTGGGTTATGTTACTGTGCACTGTCTTATATCTCGTGGTTGGTAAATTTAGCCCTAGTCCTGTGTTTTCCCAAGCCCCTAAGCAGCAGTTAGGAAGCAGCAGTGTCAGCTGTGCTGCAATGCGGAGGCCATCGGGCTTCCGCGGGCAGCAAGGGACACAGGTGGAGGAGATGCTCAGCTAGGCATTTGGCAGGAAGATCCCTGGATTCTTTTTTCCCTAACCTACCATTTTTCCCCCTATTTGAGTGTAATGGGGCACATCTGCCATATATTGCCCCTTATTTGAAGTTTGACTCCTTCAGCTTCTCCGCTGAACTTTGGCAGAGGTCACCCATTGCGAGAGTGGTAGGTTATGAATCCGATCACAGATTCCCACATCTCTTTCCCTGTGGTATATCTACCGTAACGGAGTTATGGGCCCAGGTGGGTGACAAAGATCATTATATTTTTGTCACATTTTTATGGTACGGTAGGCAAAACTAATAAAAAGACCAACAAATGCAAGATAGCAACATGCAGCATTATTTCAATTGAGCAATTGAATTCTATCAATCAAGCTACCCTTTTCTGTCAGAGGAGCAAACCATGCAGCTTTATACCATGCATCCAACATAAACAATAAGAATCACACACACACAAAAAATCCGTAGGGTAAATTAAATTAAAGAGTCTAATCTGTAAAAGAATTGTACTTCAAAAACTGGGAAAATGCACTAGAAAATGAAAACAAGGCTTACAGCATATGTGTGATAGGAATAGTCTAGACAGCCTTTTATGAATATTGAATCATAAAAAACTCAGTGAACAATGCAGCGATGCGATGGAGTAAATTCATGAAACACAAAGCTGCCAAAAAGAATCCGAATATTTAAGAGATATAAGAATATGTATGGAGTGCAATTAGAAGGCCAGTTCAGTAACAAACTCCCCTAAGTTTTCCTTTGGGTATGTTTCAGAGAGAAGGAAAAAAGAATTAATCTTAGTTCCATAATGAAAAGTGGTATTTGAGCAAAAGACAGTGAGTTACTACTAGTAGTAGTGGAAAGAACCTCCTGGGTCATGAGCAGAGTTTCTGGTTTCTCAAGGGCCTTGCTATATATTGTCTTTCATGAATCTATCATGATCCACGTTAAAAACATTTATTTATTTTCCGTCCCTGCTGTTTCCATTCACAGAGCGGTTCCAGAACCTGATTACAGTAATAGCTTAGAACCTGCTTCTCGTTTTCAGCCAAAATTTATTAATGGGTAATTTATGCCCATTTGTGCTTCTGCCAACAGCCCTTTAGCTTAAATAGTCTCTCTTTCCCCACTGTTGATCCTCGGATATATTCATAGACAGCAGTCATAATTCCTCTTAGCTTTCATTTTGCAGCACTAATCAATGCAAAACCTCCCCGGCTCCCCCCGGGTCCCAGCTCATTCCCGGATCTTCTTGAAGCCGTTCTCTGACCCTATTTGAATCCGAGTTTTCCCTGCAGGTACCACTGGGGCCAGCACAGCTATAAAGAGCTTTGCTCAAGAAGAACAGGGCTCAGTAGCATCTGGGGCCTCGACATTAATGTTTTCTCTGTGCAAACCCCCCTCCTCGATGCTCCCAGTGCTGCATTTTGCTCTCCTGGCACCATCCTCGGCAGCCCCGCTCTGATCAGCGCTTTGCCAAGGATCCCTTGTTGCTGCAAACTGCTGATCCCAAACTGAGCCGTGTTATCATTTCCTGAACGTGTTATCTTACCCTTTGAACTATTAAGCTTCGCCTCACTTGTGGTGCTTAGGCCCCCTCTGTATCGTTGATGCTTATCGACGTTGTGTAATCAGCAGTTCTTAATTTACCTGGTGCTGGGGAATCGTCTGCCCTCTCTGGCATACAAAAAGAGCAGCCAAGGTCTTATTTATTACACGTGTGCCTATATCTGCTTTCATACTGAGTTAATTGTGATGATAAACCATCTGGGATGGTTTTTTTTCTCATTCCTTTTTGCCGGATTGATGAGGGAAGGGAGACACTTTTGCAGTGATTTGCACAAGGGCTATGATGTAATTGAAGACAAGGATTTTATTTGTACATAAAATACCCACGGACAGTGAAGGAAGGGTTATAAGGAGGCCTGACTCAAGTCTGAAGGGCTCCTCTTGTCTTGCTTTTCATTTGAAAAATATATTGGTTGTTATCCACAGCTTGTTAGAGGAAACTGAGTAATCAAATACAAATAAACACAGATCTAAAATGTGCTACTAAAATAGACTAGAATAGAATACTAGAATAGGATCAAAATGTCCAATTTATTATTTTTCCTTTAATCACTGATTGAAGATTCAAGCTTATTTGTCATGTTACCATTTTTTTTTTTAAGAAGGAAAGGAGGAGGAAAAGAACAGATTACACATACCATTAATTTTATGGCATTCTCTAAGAAAAAAAAAAAAAGTAAATGGCCATTGTTGTGTTTTCCAAACTAAGAAAAAACTTTCAATCAAAATTTGATTTTTTTCATAAGCTTACTTTATAGTGTGTTAGTCCATGCCAAGTTCTGTTCAGAAGTCTTAATACATTGCAGATATTAGGGTATGAGAACAATGATGGAAACTGATTTATTTAGAATATTTTTTTTTGTTTAACTGAAATAAGACTTTTTTTTTTTTTATATCACATCTTCCCTTTTAGCTTTTCCTGTAACTTTTTATCTGGTGGGTAAAAGAGATTCTCTGAGCAGGTCCTTTGACCCGCTCCGAGGCTTCACGGGGCGCTTTTGATCTGAGGTTCAGGCCCAACCTCGCTTCAGGCTGCAATTCGCTTTGCTTAAGACAATAAAGTCAAAACAGGAGAAATGTAGGTGATGCACTCAGGAAACATAATTGGGTGCCCGGTACAGCCAAAAGGTGTCATAGCATCAAAGGGGCTCAAAAATAATGTCAGCTAAATGCATTTCTTTGGGTGTCGGTGTCCTCCTCTTTCATGCTCTCAAGAAAGGGAAACATAACCGAGGCAACTTGTTCTGTCAGTCAGCCCTTATGCTCAGTAATTCCTGGTAGCTGAAAAAGTTATGAGACTAAAAATTACAAGCTTAATTTCTTTTTGATAAAAACATAGCCAAAATCTAATCCTAAGAAATTCAAGTGAAATATGAACTTCCTATCGGTTCAGGAGGAAGGCACAGAAAGCGTAGCCAGGTCAATTGGTGAATTCTTTGACTGAAAAGCCATTCATTCCTTATATCATTCATCTTGGATGAACTATGATAAGCAATTTTTTCCTTTGGATATGGAAAGAACAGTTTTATTCCTGTGAAATCTAAGGTGGATTCATCATTGCGCTTAATCCTGTGCAAGCAGGAAGACCAAGAAATGACAATCTCTACATTTCTCAGCTTGGCTCCGTTTTTTTATAATTTTTCCCTAAGATTTTCAAGATTAAAGACTTATAGTGAAGAAAACAAAAGCATTAATAAGATCGAATATTTATTTCTTTACCCTTAACATTGTTGTTTTACTTTATCATTAGTCACAAAGAATTGAAAGGCAAAAGGGAGGGCTGCAGTGGCGGAACACTTCCCAGGAGAAACAGCCTTTAGGAGTGTAGGGGATGGGAAGAGGACCAAGGTGATTGTGAGAAATAGTGAAAAATAAAAGTGTGGGAAGCAGGAGGGATGGGATGTGTGAGCAAGCCAGAGCACTTCAGTTACCACAAGGAAATTATAACAATGGTCTTGTTAAAAGTCATCCACATGGTACTGTAGAAATTCCAAACCAATGAAATGCAGCAGGCTGTGGGCAAAAGGGAAGAAGCTGGTTATTTTTAGTCATGTTTCTGTCAGGACACTCACTTGCCACACTAGTCTAGCCTGAGGTGTCCTGGCTCTCTCTGTAGTGAACACGGCACAATCCCAGTTGCAAGCTCCGTGCTTATGGTCTAGTTAAAGCAACCGGCCCTATCCTATAGCTGAAGTATTTGAGGGAGAAAATTTTAGGTTGTAAATGTTAGTTCATCCACATTTACTTAGAAAATGAAATGGATATGTCAATTTTGCTCTGATCAAATGTTAGTATTTTTAAATAAACAGTAGTCTGTGTTGGTTCCGGTTCCATTTGTTGGCATATATAGTTCTATCTATAGGTATCTTTCGGGATGGTTTCCTTTTTCCTTTTGGGAGTGACTTGTTCTTGGCAAGATGTGATATCTGTCAAGGACTGGAGGAGGGACAAGAGTGCAACAAACCAAGCTACAGCTAAACCAGTCATCTCTTCATATTCAAAGAGCACAAAGGCAGAGGAATAACATAACGAACTACAGCCTTCTCTTTTTCTTTAGGACACATCCAAGTACTTTAAGTCCTCTCCTTAGCCCCACCTTTTCAGATTATTTTCTAGTTCATCTACATATAGGTTTGACCGATGGTAAATAATTATAGCTCAACCCTATAAGGTGTATTCCTCATTCCTATTCTTATTCTTTTCTATAGGGAAAAAGTCTTTGTACATTAAAAAACTCTTTTTTTTTTTTTGAATTGGCAAAATAACTGATAGACTGGATGCAGCATTGGCCTGAAAGTCATCTGAACTTTTTAGTTTGCATCCCTGCTGATTTATACTGGAAATTACTGCTGTGCATATTTCTGCAATATACCTTCTGGCTGTTAGTGTCATGCCTTGTTTTGATGGTATGGATCTAAGCAATAGGTTCTATGGGGGGGTTCAGTGGTAATGACATATATTATGTCCACTTTTTGTCCAACATTACATGTGCAACATTAAATTATTGTACCAGAAGGTACTCCTATTGATTGCAGTGAAGGTTATATGGGTATCAGTAAATCAAAACAAGCTTTGAAAAGATAGCAAATCAATGGATATGAGGAATAGGAAAGGCAGAGATGTTGAAACCTTTCTTTTAACCTTGGCTGCTTTTTATAACTCTCATCTAACTGTTTGAGGTTTGTCTGCTTTTTTTTCCCCCCTCAAGTAGTTGCTCTGACTGAAATAAAGATGTGAGCAACTATAGATGGAAGTAGGTACTGATTCCTTTTCATTATCTTTCTGAAATGCAATTTTCAAAGCAAGCTTTTCAACACAAATTAGGTGTTATAATACATTTCTAATAGCAACAACAAGTGTTAGCTAGGGATGTTGTTTCTTCCCTGAGACCTGCACATGTATATAAAATCTGGGAATTTTATGATGTAGGAATGTGCCAAATGAATATTTAAAAACATTTTGCTCTGTTTTTCTTTACAGAATTTCTACCCAAATGCCAACAGATGAATTGCCGATACAAATGTGCCATTACAAGGAATGGCACCAGGTGTTACTGTGAAGATGGATACGAACCAAGCAGTGATGGAAGAAGCTGCAGAGGTAAATAAGACAGACACTATAAAGTAAAGACTCAGGCTTCCTAGTGCTGCCTTGCAGAGGGATTATCACAGAGTTTCACCTCCAAAATAAGGGCTTGGGCCTTCCTGCCAACTCTTAGGTTTTCCTGAGCCTGTGCTTAAATCCCTGGAGTCAAAGCAGCCTCAGGGAGAGAGAGGAGCAGACAGGGTATCGCCTTACTTGTCCTCATGAGCTGCTCTGCTTTATGCTGTAAAGCTTGCAGTGTTTTGCCTTATGCCCATAAAGTCATCTCGAGATTGGAATTTGATAAGTGAACACTCCTAGATCATACAACTCAGCTCTGGGTGTTGTTTGAGCATAAATAATTGTAGACTGCAATTGGTGTTCTTTTCCCATTTTTGAAATATATGGCTTTTTGATTCTCTGTTCATTATAGATGGTGGTTTCCTGCTTTATTTTTTCTCTAAGTAGTTTGGCTTTCTGTTGCCTTGTGCATGTGCTCACTGCCAATCACCCATCTTTGCATATAAAAGCACTCGGCCAGTCTTCATACACCTAATTGATTATAAGCTCTTCTGATCTATGGTTGTCATGTTTTCTGAAGGAAAACATATCAGAGGAAATAATTTCAACAGAAGCTTTTTAAGGTATCATTTATTACTTAAACTCTCAACTACTGTTAATATCATGTCTTCATTTTATAGTATTATGCCTGTACAGCCTAGCTGAGAAAATTGTTCTTTATTCTTCTTGAAGGAATAGTTCTTGATGTAGTGCATGATAGTTTAATGTAAAAGTTGTGACATTTCCTTTAGGGAAATGCAAGACATTTCCAGCATAAATAGGTTGAGAAGGATGATCAATTATTTCCTCTCTTGAAATGTTGTTTCATTTATGGTCTCTGATAATTGTAAATGCAGAGGAAAGTGGTTTCTAATAGAAAAAAGAGCCCAAATGTGTCCCTAACATGATGTACACCCTGGATACTAATTGAACAAATAATATATTACTTATTAGTATTAACAATTACACATGAAAATTCTACATCTTCTCTTTGGTTACTAGGGTAAGTTCTGCAGCCAAGACCCACAATAAGATAAAAGTATGATAAGAGGGGGGGAAAAGTGCCATATTCTAGTGACTTAGTGAAATAAACACAAAGAATTATGGGGTTTTTTTCAATTCCTTTATTCTTTTTTTTCTTCCTTATCTTTAAACAAACCCTATTTAATATGGCTTCAGATTTGAATGAATGCAATACATATGGAAGCTGCAGCCAGATGTGTGCGAATACAGATGGATCATTCACTTGTAGCTGTGTGGAGGGTTACGTACTTCAGCCTGATAACAAGTCTTGCAAGGTCAAAAACGGTAAGTTTTCATCTCTTTTTACTTTAAGAAAAACACTATTTTTGTTGTTTTCCTTCTGTATAGAGTATATATATGATAAAATAGATAGAAATGAGTCCCAAGAAGAGATGGACTTTCCTTCAGTTTAGAAGATCCATCCTTAGTGACCTTGGAACACTTTACACATACCGTGACAATACTCCAAGGGCATTATTAAGAGTTATTATATAGTTATTATTAATTAACATGAACCACTCAATTCAGCCAAGTTAGAACAGTTTCCAGTTTCCCTTTTCATAAATAAGTCAAAGATTTTCCCCGCACAATCAAAATAAGCTGTTTGCTCTGTGAAGACAGTGGAGATGGTGACAAGGCAGAGGAAATTATAATGAGGTAATTGAACTCGTAGGATAAAAAAAGACATGAGATTGCTTTGTCCTTGAAAGATCCCAAGAGGTGAATTTCATTACTAACATGTTCACGCTAGACTTTCTTTGTTACTTAATGCATATTTTCATTAGTTATAATAAAGTGAATATTTGAGGGAATTAGTGAATTGTGTTTAATGAAGACATATTGTGCAAAATATTTTCTTACTCAGCACATTGACTTAACAACCTTTTTTAAAAAAAATAAAAGCCTTTCTTATTCAATCAGTTCTTGATGATTCAAGACCCAAGTGTAAAACTACAATAGTAATATTCTTATTTAGTTTCTACATTTGGGATATTTTTTAAGTTTCTTGTAGGTATTATGTCATTATAAAATGTGAAAATCTAAGGGTTTTTTAAGGCTTCAACAAAAAGGCATTGCTAAGCATGCACAGACTTGAGCACCAATAAGAATATGATTTCTTATTTGTTTCTATCAAATTTGGTATTGATCCAGGCAGCATAGCTACGTACTGCAAACAAAATCACTGAGATAAGTATGCAATACTAGAAATTTCATACCAAATAAAAATACTTTAATATGCTTCCTCCTCCATTACATAAAAAAATCAATAATAATGTAATTTTCCATCAGGAAGATTTCATGGCACTAGCAGCAGAGGTGAAAAGAGGCTGAGCTTCCCATCTTGGATCCATCAGGCTGTGCAGCCACCAAGTGCTGCAGAGCACTCTCAGTGTCTTGGTGGTCAGAATGAAATGAGTTTCTTCAGCTGTAACGGAGAAGAACTCCTCCATCTTTTGTAGTGTCTCATCATATTTATTTTGTGGCAATTTTCATCTTTTCTGATACTTGCAGCAGGGACTCACCAGGCGTTAATCAGAGCAATCACTGTGGGCTGGTACAAATCAAGATCATGGTGCTGGGAAGAAATGAATGTTGTTCTTGTTACATTGGTTCTGTGCGTAAACATAACTTTTCCTTGAAGCAAAGATGGATGAAATAATCAAGATAGATAGGGACTATTTAGACCACATACTTCATTACGCCTGGAGTTCTCAAAGAAACCTGCTGAGGAAATGATGGCATTTGGGTCACTGAATGCTGTAGCAGCTCCAACAGCTTGTAGGGACTTAGCTTCACGGGACCCAGAATATGGCAAATAGGGAGGTACCCACATGCACCAGGGAGCCCTCCCTCACCATTCAAAGACAAACTGATAATGCCACCTACTCTTCACAAGCTGCCCTTGTAGGATAAAGCTCAAGCAGGGAGAACATCAGGCTGCTGCCAATGTAAGTAAGGAGGGATGAGCAGCTACCAGGCACTTGTTAGAAAAGTATCTAAAATGTGTCATGCATCCCTAGTCAAAAAGGAGTCCCAAATGTCCTGGAGCTGGGAAATGAGGGGACAAAGAACATCCCAGTGTGTGTCAGTAGGATTATTTCTTGCAAGACTTTTGAGATAATCCAGAAGGGGACACTCCAGTGGGAAACTGTTCTAAGTACTTAAGTATCTAGGGAAATAAAAACAGCACTTCTGAAAAACAAACAAACAAACAAACAAAACTTTATTTGTTAAATGTTTGTTATATGCCAGTAGAGACTCTAGCCCCTTCATCAAGCTCCCCAAGTTCTCCCTTCCTTGGCACCCATTGCCACTCAACACTGTTTCTGCTCGAGCAAAGCAGTGCTTGCCAAAGAGGCAGCTTTCCTGCCCTTTAGGCAGCCAGACGCGTAGCCGTGAAGGTGGGCAGGTTTATCCTTCATTAAATTCTGCATTTTCCTCCTCAGCTCGTTTCAATAACTTTGGAGCCTGCAACTTTTAGCTACATGGGTCCCTCTGGGAAGGATGTTAGAACAGGTATCAAAAGAGCTAGGGGCACCCCATGGCTTGCGCCAGACTCTCTAACCACGCTGGCTTTTATGCATGAAGCAGTTAATGACTCCTTCCAAGGTGAAGAGGAAACTAAATGCAGCTTTGCTAAAAAGAGCTCCAGAGCTTGTTTACCAAGATTTTATGCCTCTATCACCAGGCCTGCATCTGATGAAAAGAATATTTAAGGGATGAAAATGACAGAATGGGGAATCTTTAGGTTAGGAAGAAAAAAAAGCTGTCTTTCTTCCCAAAGTATGCTTTATTTCTTCCTAGCCTACCTAGAGAGAAATACCATGGGATAAGAAACATCTGTCATACAAATACAGCAGGGTGAACTGGTGTGATTAGAATAAAAATCTGCTGTTTTTGAGGACTTTCATCACAAGCTGATTTCACAGTACAGTTTTAAAAGAAAAACTCACAGAACTAGTTTCTGAGGCTCAAGAGTAAAACACAGTGCATTCATAGGCATGTTATGAATAAATAAATTAAAAAAACGAGAGAATTCTAACTTAGATTTTACTTTTAGAGGTTCTTCTCCTAAGGTATGCATTGCATAGTCACTGGAAAACCTCAAATTTTGTTTTTCTGCTTTTCACGTTGTTGTAGTGACACTGCTCTACTGGCCACTGTGCAGATGGTCTTCCAGGCAGAGCTGGTGCTCTGGTGGCAGTGCAAAAATCCTCAGTTTCTTCTTTGCTGTGGCATCATTTACTGAGCCTAATTCAGATAAGACGAGAGAGAGGGGAAATGCAAGTCTTTCATCATTGTCACTATTATATCTTAAACGTAATTCAAAGGAAGACGCTTTCATTTTAGGCAAGTGGAATGAATCCTAAAACTTTCCTGCATTAGAGAGCTATTCACTTATCTTTCATGTAAAATGAAAGGAAAAAAACAGAACTCTGGAAAGACTAACAGCAACCCAGCCGATCTACATCCAGTAAACTTTATCAATTCCACTCTTGAGAAATGGAAAAAAAAAAAAAAAAACAGAAAAAAAAAGAATAATACTTTGTTGCTTTTTTGTTTTGAATACATTTTACAATGTATGTATTAACAGGCTTTATACAGAATTTTAAGTTGTTTTGTATGCAGCTTTATCTTGAAAGTAATTTTAATTTAAAATGTTTATTTTTAAAAAATGTCTAGGACATCAGTGTTTACCTGAACAACACTGAAATAAATATGTTAGCTGGCATACTGTGAAAGAACATGATTAGCTGACTCAATCTATTGAGTTATTGCTTCTATGGATTGCTTGAAAAATATAATTTCAAGCTCAGTAATCTAGTTTCTGGATAAGTTCTGCAAGGATACGGATGTGTTTTAAATGTTTAATAGCGCCTGCAAAGCCGAAGCTCTTAGCAGTGCCAAGAATACTTATGATTCCTTTGTCTGGAGCCAGGTTTGATTACCACCGCTGCTCGGGAGTTTCAACACTAATTCTTTTTCAGAATTCCCCTATGTCTTAGGCATTAATACTAAAATACAACCCTTCTCCAGAGTTTAGTGAGGTATTAAATCCTTGTTATAATTTTCAGTGGGTCAGTTCAAAACACTTCACGAAAGGAAATGGCTCTCTATTATAACCTTGCACATATTTCTCTTTTGGAAAAAGGAAGGCTAGGAGCTTCCCCTGAGGCTTATCTCACTTCATAACAAGTTGCTTTTCCTAAACAAGTCCAATTTTTTCTATCGTTTTGTGCCTTTCAAATTTCTCAAATCTCTTTTTTTTTTAGTATGGATATCAGTTATATATTGTTGGAACTGGATGTGGGAGCATTTGAGGACAAAATAACTTAGGAAAGGAATAAATTTGGAGAAGTGTGGCAGAGTAGACACTATGGAAAGAAAAACAATAGGAAAAGAGTCAAACAAAGCCAGCTTGGAAAATATGCATGCTGATCCACTGTAGAAATGAAACTTCTGGGTAACAAAGTAAACAAAATGCAAAAGAGATGTTGAAATAGAAGTATGTTGGACCAAAGAACAAACTTTACGACCTACTTCTATGGACTTCAGTGGAGACCGCTGAGCAGCGCATTCACTAAGCATTTTTTCTCTTTAATCAGACATGCTGATGAAGTATTATTTGTCAGATTCTTTAATGTATGTATTTTTTTCCCCATTCCTTCAGCAAGAATTGCTCCGAAAATTTTTGAAAACTTTATTAAGAAGAATGTTGATTGAAAATAGTACATTTTAAATGCAGCATTTAAAGCCTGATTTATTCCTTTGAATGTAAGCAGATTGCTTTGGGGTGAGAGCTCTTGACTCAACGACACAAGCATTTTTCACACAGGCTTGGCAATTACAGCGTGAGACTGTGGGGTTTAGGGCAAAGTTTTCAGCACACAGTTTTGGCAAGTTTGTCTGCTCACCAGGGTTATATAATTTCCCAAACGAATGGGACGCGTTGTAATGTTGTTGACCATGCTGCAGGGGAGAAGTTTCCATTAACTGACTCATATGAACATATCACCTTGCAAAAATAGGCATCGCCGAATTAAACCCAAAGCAAGTTTAGATCATAACTTATTAGGGAATTCAGATTCCTTAAAGGTACAAAGAAGTTCTACACAATGCTGTGTGGTCACTGTATCTTGGGGGACGGCATTTCTGCTAAGACCTCAGTAACAGCTTTAGACATTCAGCAAGGCCCAGGCAATTTGAGTCCTATATAAGCATATAGTCTGTGTTGGAAGATCGTACTTTCACCTGAACATATTGCATCTGAAAGCACTAACTTGTTCAATATTTCTTTGGCACAGCCCATCTGTTGTCACCTTTAGAGTATAATCAGGTGTAAGCAGTTCTCGAGTTACCTGTTATACTTCCATAGATCCTCTGAAAGGTAAAATTCATTCTGTCCATCAGGAAAATGAAGCAGATTAAGGGTTACAATGACACCCTTGAACAGGAAATATGAGGGCTATATGGGAAAAAAACTTTCCCATATGGAAGCAATGTTGTAGCTTCTTGCACTGACTCTTGAGCTTGCTGTTATCAACAGCCTGCTACTCACAGCACTACAAACCTATTTTCCCCTCTAAGAGATTTCTTTATCTGTGTGACTCCAGTTTAATTAATTATGTGGGAAGAAAAAAAGAAAAGTTGTTTGTAATGACAACTTTTAGAAGCAGTTGTTTCTGCTGCAATTAAATATCAGCTTGTTATCAGGCCCATGGTGCAGCAGGGGTGCTCAGTCCCTTGCAACAGCAGCTCTCTGTGCAAAGCAGCACCCCAACACTTGAGTCCACTGGAAAGCTCAGTCCAAGCAGAGATTTCTTCTTCTCTGGCAAAGATCACCTTGTGTGAATGAGATGCCATCCTCTGATAGAGATTAAAAACCTGCACTGGCTTCACTAGGCGTGTTTTAACCCTAGTCAACAGGAAAACATATGTGGGGATGTTGTGAAACTTCCACTGTAGGCACCTACCCCTCACTTCCAACTGGGTTGGGCTTTAGGTGCTGCAGTTTATGGTTATGCAATCCAGTTTTTAAGGATATCTTATCTGCATGTGTTCCTGTCTCAGGGAATGCTTGTAACACCCTACTATGAGTTGCTTCACCTTATGCATTTTTAATTGTCATTTAAATGTATTCATAGTGGAAAGCCCCACATTCTCGGTTTCTTCTTCTCTGTCAGGACACAGCACTGCATAAAGCTTTGTGCCCTGCTTGAATGCCTGATGTGTGATGTAGCCAGGTTTCATTGCATTAGTTTTTCTTTAAGCTGAATTCACTCAGTTTTTGTCTTATTTTCCAGGCTGTAATATGAAAAGTATCTTACTATTTCAGGTATACTCACAAGCTCTTCATTTTTTCCTGACCTATATTCTTTTAACAATGACAGTAATCCAGATAGAAATGATTTGCATAACTTGATTTTTTTTACGATTTAGATATGAACAAAAGTTGCAATACCGATACTTTGAATTTAACAGAAACTATGGCTAGGGTAATTAATTTTCTTTAATGATGTGAACCATTATAACAGCAGGATAAAACAGAGTCGTAATTGGGTATATGTGATAGGTATGAGGATCAAAACAAAAGGGCAATTTATTATGGCTCCTAAAATGTGCAGATAAAAGCATATAAAACTACATTAAAACTGGAAAGATAAATATGGTCTCTTAGAGTCTGTTTACACTTTAATTTCTCTTTGCTTTGTTTTTAGAGCCCACTGATAGACCTCCCCTTCTGCTGGTGGCAAACTCTGAAACACTTGAGATCTTGTATCTTAATGGAAGCAGAGCATCTGCCCGACCTCCTGTGAAAGGATCTACAGTTTTTACACTAGATTATATTTACAAAGAGGACACCATTTGTTTGATTGAATCAAGAGATCCTTTAAGTCAGTTGAAATGCATCAAGCTAACAAAGGCTGGGAAGTTAACAGATGAATGGATAATAAACGTTGTTCAGTATCTTCACAGTAAGTATTCAGAAGTCTTTTAGCAAAACCCTATTAAGTGCTCATCTTTGCAAACTTGCAGGGGACTACAGCTATTTTGGTTCTTTTTGGCCTTAACTGAACATCATAGGTACTTTAATGTTTCCTTCTCTGAGATATATATATATATATCTCCAAGGTTTTTAAAGATGTCCATTTTTATAGTCAAAATATAATGCGTAAAAGGTGTAGTCTTCCAAAAACAGGTCCATGCTAAGGAAGAAGAAATGTAGAAAGCCTCTTTTTTTTTTCTGATGCTGTAAAGCTTGAGAAAGATTCTTTGCTACTGGAACAATGCTTTTAAGAAGGAATTAATGAGAGAATATGCTTATTGTGTTTGTTGTTAATGCTCAGAGCTATATTAGCTTTTGTAAATAATAAAATATTTTCTGATTTATTGGAAATAGATTGCTGCCTTTTTTGCAGAAGGAAAGATTTTACTTGTAACTCTGAAGTATTCTTCTGCATTACATCATTAATTTTTAATCATCTTCTTACTTGGTGGACC
The DNA here is from genome assembly GCA_032353885.1 of Nothura maculosa. Lineage (NCBI taxonomy): Eukaryota > Metazoa > Chordata > Aves > Tinamiformes > Tinamidae > Nothura > Nothura maculosa. The sequence continues at coordinate 896,243 of JAUBOD010000908.1, forward strand.
CTGCTTATTTCTGTAGAAGTTGTTGATCCATTTAGGTATTTTTTTATGCGAATAGGCCACAAAATAATGTACATACTATTTTAAAAATGCAATTTTCTCAACTTTTGCAAAAGAGTTTGAAAGCACAGCACCGTAGAGTGTAGTGATGATGTTAATAGTACGATTCAGAAAACTAGGAATGGGAATTTCCTTTGGTTTGCACTGCACCTCCCTTTTTGGAAAATCCTTTAAATAGACCTGGACAACAAAGAATAAGTCTGAACTGGATTCCAACTTTATTATGTGAAATATTAAATTGAAAAAGAAAGATGATTACTTTTTCTTCCTTTTTTTTTTTTTTTCTTAATTAACCACTCATTGTGACTCTGTTATATTTAGGAGGCACATTTATCCTAGTTGTAGACCATAGTTGTATTTTTTTAGCTTTTTTTTTCATTTTTAATGTTATATTTTAGAGGATTTTTTTATACTTTTGGCACCTAAGAACCCTAAGAAACAAATAGCAGTGGTCATGTCTGAATGTGCTTTCCTAATTCGTTCTGTTATTGTTATTACTAGTTCTTTTTTCATTTTAGTAGGAGCAATAAGATTAACTGCAGTCCTTAGCAAAATTTGTTTTGTATCGAGCTGTGTCTGTGTCTGTTCTGTCACTTATCTTCATCATCAAAGTGGATCTTCGTGGTGTATTTTTAGTTTTTCACCAATCCTTGCCTGCAATTCTCTCCCTCTGTTCTCTGCGTGCATAAAGAATTGCTAATCTCAGTGGTGTTTGGATCTGCATTAGCACATCTGCTTGCAAAATTAAGGCTGTATTATGGGTTTGAAATGAATACAGTGCTTCAAATTAATGAGCTAATCATTTTTCATAGTGTTACTACACATCAGTGTGGACTCTGATATTTTTCTGAAACTTTAGTCATTCATTCTTGTTGAAATTAAGAATCAAAATTCCCGTTGACTTGTATTGGCTGCAGATGCTTGTTCCAACTTAGTGTTTAATTTTGGTTTAGGGAGCAGGGCAGTGGGCTTGGAGCTCTCAACGACAAGATAGGTAGATGTGGTGGTTGGCTCCCGTCCTCAGTAGGACAAGTGACGTGAGAGCTGCTCCCACATCCTCCAGCCTGTCCCTCAGGGCAGCACAGACAACACAGGGCTCCTCTTATGGAAATAGTAACTTCCCAAAAGGTTCCCTCACAGATCCGATATCTTCTGCTATTCAATATAGACATTCTGCAGTTGATAAACTCTTCCGTTGCTGATGTACACGTGGAGTTGCTGTGTCTGCTATTGGACATGGCCCAACTCCGGGTCTATGTCTGCAAATGTGCATTGGTCATCTCATGACTGCAGCCCAAAATTGAGCTGTACTCTTAAATTATTCCTCCCCCACCACCACCTGTTCACCATCAGGAGACTCTGGCCATTTCTTTTCATTTGATATCACCTGTTTCCTGAGTTGCTTGTAGAAAACCTGTTCTTCATAGGAAACTTCTATTTTTGTGTGTTTCTTCTATTTTTGTTATTTTTAGTGAGAAAACATCTATCTAGGCAGAAAGAGAACAGGACTATTCATAAATTCTTAGAGATAAAAGAAAAATTCTTAGCAATGTCCATGGGGTTTTTAAATTCATTTACCCTGGTTTTCTAATGTATGCTTAGTTAGTTATCTAGATGAAAACATATCATAAAACATATCATCATTTGCATATGACACAAAAATTGGTAGAAGAGTGAGTTATACAAAGTGCTTGGGACTACTTGAAGTGGATTTATTCAAAGTGTTCTAGCACAAGCAAGTATAATGTCTTGCAATTAGGAACAAAGGCTGTAGATTGTATTTTAAGATGAAAGAGTACATTTAGGAAAGCAGAGACCATGAAAATTATGTTGTTTTCATGATAGATTGTAGAGTACAAGCTCTAGATATTGAGCATAAGCCTTGGATTTACGAAAGAAAGGAATTTTCTTTTTTTTCAATCCTTTAGTATCTAGCATTTTTTTTCTCAGAGACAGCCCCATATGATTTCATTTTGGTTTGCATGTGTCTCAGAAAGCTACAACCAGACTCTTTGGAAGCATAGCATTATTTGGTCTGCATCTGTCCCTTACGGAGGAGTAGGACAGGCTATTCATTGCTCCCATGGTACTTGCTGCAGGAGAACAGGGTCGACATCCAGTGTTGGGGCTCCTCAGGCTTAGTAAGCTCGTTGTTGTCTAAGGAGATTTATTAGATCCCTGGTAGTTATTTTTTGTTTGCTTATTTGATGGGTTTCTTTTCTCAAATAGAAACAGTTCAACCAGACATGCAGACAGGCTGGAGGGGTTGTAGGGTTGGTGGGTTTGGGTTTTGCTTCCTTTTCGTAGTACAATCAGATCATACAGAAGCAAACAGCCCAAATTTCCACCCCCGAGCAGTGATTAACCACAACTACAAATGTGCTGCTCAAAATAGCTACAGTCACTTGGCATTTATAGAGCTCAATCACTGAAGGAAACACTTAGCACTAAGGATGGAGCTTCTGTCAGCAAACTTCCTATAAGGTTTCTGTGAATATTCATGAGAAATCAAAGCAGAGTTAGGCTTACACAGGAGGAGAACAACTCTCTAGGGCTTTTTTACCCAATAAAAGTCTGCCCACTGAGCTTGTCTCCAAGTAGATGTAATGAGCTGTCATATAGTTGTAAAATGAAAATTTACTTTTTCCTCTGAGATAGAAAGCCTTGTTTGAAAAAGGCAACATTTGTGGGATTACAGGTTCAATTAGACAGCCAGTTTAATGAAGGACTAGCTCGAGCACTCACAGAATTGTTTCTTCTCAATGCCTGTCCTATCTCTCTGAATACTTTCATGTAAATGAAAACAGTAAGGAATTGGAGGTGAAAAGATCATCCTACAGCAACGTCGCACTGACCCTGTCTGTGGTGCCCACTGGGCAGCCCTAGAGCGCTCACTGGTCTCATATGTTGTCTTACATTTCTTGGGATATGGGACAGTTGATTCCTCATCCTGGTGCAGCTTCACTTAATTCTGACCTAGATAGGTGGCACGGCCCTGATGAGGGGCTTTCTTGGAGCAGTATGGACTGCTACGACAGCAGTAGGACTGCAGCGAGTCACATGATGCAAAGCCTCCTGTTAAATGACAAGATACTTTAGAGGTATTTTATCAGTTTTGACTGGTCTTGAGCTATTAGCTGTTTTTTTTCTGATTATTCATAGAATAATCAGAATAATAATAATCATAGAATAATCAGAGCTTTTGATGGTCATCAGTTTTACTGGAGTAGTCCATAGCTTCATGTTTCATTCAGTCATTCAGTCTTTCTCAGAGGTTGTCTTGAAATATCACCTGAGGCTTGGGAGATTTCTAAGTCATGATCAGTTTGTATCTTCCTGGACACAATTAACACTATGTTGTAATATGGAGTTAAATCATGGATATTCAATGGGCTTAGACACATTTTCTATTAAGTCTTCAACATCCATACATACTATGTAAGAATCTTTTTGGATAGTCACGGGTACTACTCTTTTTAATATGATTTTCACACACACAGGGAAAAAGAAAGCAAAAAAACAAAAAACAACTCATCTGAACTTACTCTGCTTCTAAAAATTCACTATGGACCTCAGTAATCGGCGCATTTCCAGGGAAACAAAGACTTCTCTTAGCAGAGACTTCTCAGTGTGCAGGAAAGACGGTCCCATAGTTCCCTTCTGTGGTTTCTTTGTTCTCTGGTGAAACTAGAAAGCTTTATCTTGCAAGATGCAGCAAGTGAAAGGAAGCCAGAATGATGTTCCTGTCCAGAACCAAGATTCGTAGGTATACTAGAGTCCCTTGGGTTGCGATGTGGGATCCAAGCGATCATTTTTAGCTCTGGCATTGTGAAAGTTCTTCTTTTGTAGCAGAGCCTGCTACAACCTGCAGGCTCTGGAGATGCCCTCAGCATTCATTGAAACTTCTCTTCTCCTGTCCTAAAACAAGACAGGTCCATAGGGTAGCTGTACCAAAGATATAGAATTGTACACTGCCCATTTTGTTGGCATTGACTGTGAACACAGTGCTTTAGGTGTACATCTTAGGAGTTGTTTTCAGCAGCAGTACCTAATTACTAAATTAATACTAAATACCATCAGCTCTATCTATACATATGATTTTTTTCATACATTGTTGATACTTCTTATCAAATGTATAAATTTCCCATTTTTGATAATATAGCTAAGGCTTTTATTTCTATCTACAGCTGCTTCTTTGTGATTTATTGTCGCATAGGATGCTAATCAGGTTTGTTCCAATTAGACTAATTGACAGCAAATTTGCCAGTTACTTCCAGACATTAATTTATTAATGCAAATATTTTACTCAGATCTTATAAAAAAACCAAAACAACAACAAAAAACACCCCACTAACATTAAAGTGAGCCATAGTCTTTCTCTCTACTTAACGTACTTCATATCATATCATTAAAATTACATCTGCTATCTTCTTAAGATATTTCTTTGAGAGCAGGCTAGCTGCAACAGCATTACAATGTAATTACAATAAAAAGTCTGTGACTGGCCATTAAATTAAACTACTCTAAGTTAGTTGCTTCAAAGGTTCTTTTGTTTTTGTAGTAAGGGAATTATGAGAAAAAAATATAATCTGAAAACAGTGTTTATTTGCATCTATAGGAAAATATGGTACCAGTTAAAAAGCAGTTGAGCCACTTCAGGCCAGATTTCAGCCTGGATAGACATTTATCCAATAGATACAAATATAAGTAAAGAGTAAATCTTCAGCCAAGATCCTGGGGACTTTGAGGAAAGCACAGTGCTTCATCTGGTACATGCAGAAGTGGCTGTGACACTGGGCCTGCTGTGCCAGACGTGTGACAGTACTAGTAAGTGATTGCTACATGTTCTAGAGGGGAAGCAGCAGTTAAATAAACAGAAAATAATAATTTTAAAATTACATATACAAGGGAAAGTGTACAAGAATAGAAGTATCAGCATTACAAGTTGTGATCCTAGCTAGTGACCGCTACAAATGTTTTTAAGTGTTTTTTAACTTGCACTTTGATCTCTTGCTTAATACTGCCACATTGTGAAGGGTAGAGAAGGACCATGCTTTTCCTAAGTGAGTGAAAATTTGCATTAAAAGAAGTAAAGCCAAAATGGGAACGTGCATCTCTGATGAACTGGAAACCAATCTCAACATCTTTGCCACTTCTTTGAACGAAGTTGCATAAAGGCTGCCCCTTGGGGCCCTTCTGCGTTGCTGTAGTCTCACCAAGGACATACGGACGTCAGAACAACACAAGGACTTGTTCTTTATGCACTGCTTCGTGCAGAGCTCTCACAGCAAGGGGATTTGCTTACCTGCAAAGCTTGATAAAATTGGGGTTATTTGCATGGCAAGTTAAAAACACCATCTAATGTTGGGGTTCATTACAGGACATGCTTTAAAAAAAAAAAAAAAAAAAAAAAGAAAAGACTTCTTTGACAGGTAGAATCTGTGCCTGACTCAAAAAGTATTATTTCTTCTTCATAGGAGTATTGCTTGAAATTTCTTCAGACTTTACTGTCGAGTAGGACCAAGAATGCTGAAAAACTTAAGAATCATGACAATATTATTAAATAAATAAAGTGGAAGAACAAATCCCATCCCTGTCAGTAATTGTGAGTTAGGTTGATCAAAATACAAATCTTGATCTCGCTTCAGTGTTTAATGGTGGTTTTAAGTGAAGCTCTCATTCCAAACTGATAGATGACATGTAAAAAAATCTTTTAAGCAGAGTAAATCACTTCTGCTGAAGTCAAGTTTAAGCTGACTATAATAATTTTCTTAGTTCTGGGAAGACAGTGTCAGAATGGCTGTAAGTAATTTAATGAGAAGAGAAAGGCAGAGGATGCTGAAGGGCTGGGGGCTCCGGATTTTCCCCGCGTGCCACGAAGCAGCAGCCCCTTGCTCGGCTGGGCTGGGAGTTCTCTGCCACAGAATCCAAAATGAGCTCAAATAACCAGTGTGGAGACTGCTGAAATGTTAGTTCCAGCAACTCTCATCTCTTGCAAATTTTACCTACATATCTGGTTCCATTTTTAGTTATATAGTGTGATAATGTCTCAATAAATGTATACATATATATGTATATGTATATGGAGAAAGTATCTTTCTAAAGAAGAGAAATGCTCTCTCCCTTTCAATTAGGAACATCCAGAAAATATTTTGAAGGGTCTGTAGCCTAAAAGATGAGGTCATCTCCTGTGCCAAAGTACGTGACGTGACTGTGTTTTGGGGATGTTGTGTGGTGTGAGGAGATACATATTTGCTAACTGCACAATTTAATAATTACATTTTTTTTTCCTGTTCTTCTCATAATAGCACTTTTCATGCTGGATTTAAATTGGAATCAGTATGTAGCATTTAACTGTGTTATATAGTTCTTTAATAACATTTGCAAGCACTTTTAGTTTTTTTTTAAGAACATAATGTTCTTTTGGCCTAAATGCCTGAGAAACAGAAAAAGACTTCGGTGGCCGATACTTTATATATCAGAATGAAATGTGCTACAGTCATTATTACATTCTGATTAAAATTGAATTGAATGTAATAATGACCTTTGGGAAAGAGGAACGGTGCTCTATAACACTAGGTCATGTTATGTAGTGTAGATTCATATTGTCTAGACAATATATTGTTAATAGCAATGGGCTCAACGTTAAATTAACCTATAAAAATTAAGCCCTCATTTTACCTTCAAGAGAATGTAATGTACTGTGACTCTGGGACTAACATGATTGAACTTTCTCCTGGCTGTCATCTTCCTCAATTACTTCATACTGCTAAAGTAACTCTCTATTTTCCTTTTTTTTTTTTTTTTAATAATGTACTGTTTGGCATCTCTGAGGGGAAATGTTGAAGTGACCTTATGTGTGTGGAAAGGTTGTTTGTGAAGTGCAGATCTGCGGGCTGCGGTCCTTGGAAGGGGCCAGGTCCTGCCTTTGATGAGGGGTAGTTAAACAAGCCAAGTATGAGAGGCTGATGCAGCCCCACATCGCCCCACAGCAGCTCTTGTGGTCCTCATGCTGGATGGGATGCCTATTGCGACTGAATTATGCTTTAATTTTAACACTGGATGACTTAACTGCTTTGAAGTAAATAACTGGGTTTGATTTACAGTCTCAGCAGATTTATAAGAAGCTTTTGAATGTGTCGTTAGGAAAAAAAAAAAAAAGGCTGTTACAGCAATGTACCTCTATAAATCTGTGTTTATTGTTGAGCACGCGTGCAGGCTTCTGGGGCCCCATTACAAGTTTACAATCATTTGGCAATATTGGAAACTCAGCAATGCAGAAATTAGCAGAGTTACGGGTCTTGACACATCTTGCTTGATCCTGACATGAGATTGGCAGCAGGAATTGTGTTTCTTGATCCTCTGATTTGTTGATACACCAAATGAAAAGACAAGCCCATTCATCAGGTCATTATTTCACTATGTCACACTTCTTCCTTTTACATTTCATCAAGTGACATCTCAACCAAATACATGAACCATCATGATATAGAAACAGAAAATCTCCCTCTCTCACTCATTTCAGAAATTTGATGTCCTGTGTGATAAAATCATTTTAAACCATGAGGACAGAAAAAATGCTAGGAAATTTTGAACCACATTTCATTACTATATTATAAAATTGTTGGCAAAGCCACCAGGGCCAAGCCTACATGGGACCCAACATCATGACATTTTCTCTGAATGCTCTATAAGCAGGAGGATCTTTATAAAAAAGATGTGGTTTGTTTGGTTAGTTGGTCAATTTTAAGTTCCATAGATCCCAATGTAATAGTTCACAATGGAAGTTTATAATAAAACCTACATTTCTGTTGTGCTATCTGCTCCTTGTTCAACCTCAGCTGATGTGGCATGTCTTAATGCTACCTTTGCCTGACTCCCATCCATAGTAACAAGCTTCATAACAGGCTGAGAAACCAAACCATAAAACCTAAAACTGTCCAGCTTCCCTTGTAGTATACAGAAGGACTATTGCAAGGCAAGTTGTAGGTAGACAAGATGGAAGTATTATAATTTGTGTTTTGAGCAAACCAGCACACTTAGCTATCTGCTTACAGTTTAAGAATACAGAAAAATGGCTTGTATGACTGGATCATGTCATCAATGTTCCAATATTAATGTGAGGAGTCTTTTGAAGTGTTTGGAACTCCTTCTTCTGAAACTACAAAATTGTGTAAAGTTTCTGGAGGTGGATCTTCTCCTCTTGATATGTGGGCTGCATCCATTAGGAGAAAAACACTATTTTATATTGAAAGAGATTGATATCCAATCGAATATGTGCCTGGTTGTGTTTGCTTCTGCAGCAAATCTGAGCCAAGTACTTGAATCCCTGAGTGAAGAGGTAGGACAGAGCAACAAGAGAGCAGGTGTCACCATGAGCAATCACGATGCTTCTATTAAGTATTCATAGTGTTTGGATTAGGAACATATTTTCTAAAACTGTCAAGTTTGGGGAAACTGCTGTTGTTTAGTTATTCACATTTACAGGTTTGAAAAGCATGAATCTTCCAATACCCTGTAGGTTTGGAAGAATGGTAATTGCATTTGTAAGGCAGTAACACAGTTTTTTGAAATTTAAATTATGTTACTCATCAAACAAGGGAAAAAACTTTCTTTTCTTTTGAGGAACTTGAAATCTGAATACTTTAAAATTGCTTATTTAAATTTAATATCTTTTAGGTTTTGCATTATATTCTTTACAAACAGTGTCTGAGTGGGCTGATTTCTCAAAAGAATTAGTTGGGGGCGGTGCATTTGGAAAAGATAGAGGGATATTTGTCATTTCATTTATCATTTTTAAACATATTGAGTAATCATTCAGGACATGGTTGTTAAAAGCTTAGTTTCCAACATCTCTGCTTTATTGAGTGGTGACATTTTAAATAAAAATCATGCTAAGTCGAACTACAGACATAATTATGGTAAATGACTGTCAATAGAAGAGGCACAGGAAAATCTATGCCAAAAACAACTTGCTCACACCAGAGTGTCAGGATGGAGATGTCTGGGCCTGTAATTAGGAGTGTAAGTCCCCAAAGGAGGCTCAGCAAAGGCAGAGCTTGTGCAAGACTTCGGGATGAGTGGCCAACACGTCTGGCATTTTTGTGCCTTGCCAGCTTCACAAGGTCTCACCTTAACCAATCGCAGATTTCATGCAGAAATTAAAGAGCTTTCTAGTATTGTTTTTTGCAAAAGTAAAGGGAAGATATGTTTAAAAAAAAAAAAAAAGACAATTCAGGAAACAGAGGGCAAGATAAAGCCTCTCAAAGATGGTGCTTCATTTTTGTAAGCCATCCCATAGTTTAGATTTTTAAATTTTTTTTGACTTACGGTAGGAAGAGAATATGCTTCCCAGAAGCATATATGGAATGCAGCCATGTTTGGAGCATTTTTAATTTTAGATTTCATCTATAATCTTGAATCCGATCTCAGAGGTTTCTAAGGAGGCTCCAACTACTTGAAGTTCCAATAGATCATTTGCTCAGGCCACTTCTCATGATTAAAGCAAGTGATGGCTTTACTGAATTTCGTGAACAGAGAAAAAATAATGATTTAATGATTATTCTTAAAATGTAATAAACTTAATATTTTTCTATTTAATAAAAATAAAATTTATTTTAATGTTGTAAAATAAGTTTAATTGCCAGCACGTATGTTAAGTCCTTTAGTTAGAACAGCAGTATAAATAAGAGTATGGTGATGCTTTTTATCCATTTTCCTTTCTGTTCTTTGAAAGCTTCTCGTGCAAGTTTTTATTTAAAATAAAGTGAATATGGTAATGCATACACTGCAAGGTGCGTGTCATCTAGTATAGGTCTGCTTGTCATTAGGTGGGTTTCAACCATAGGACATGTGCATCCCATAACCTTTAGCCATCACATATTTAATGTAGAACTGCCATTTTCTCTAGTAGTTTAACAGTATTGGTGTGTTAAAAGAAAAAGTGCACAGGCACACTTTGGCTGGCCCCCATGCTCTACGTAATGCCTTTAACTGCAATAAAATTTTGCATATATTGCATCTTATCTATTCTTGCTGAAGTCCCTCAGAGGAAATCCTCTTTTTCAGAAAGTAATAACGAAAGGATGATCAGATTGAGCAGAAATACTCCAAGGAAAGCTGTAATTAAAATAGACAAAAAAAAAAAAAATATGTACAGCCAGCTCAGGGCAGCTTTCCCACTTGGAAATGCACAAGTGGGGCTTGCAACTACCAAGTCAAAATGCCAGTGTGTGTTGAGTGTCCCACTTCCGTATTGGATTGCAACAGGCTCCTGCCCTGGGAGGTTTCTTTTTGAAAAATACTCCCCTTGCATAGTGAGAGAGCGTGTGATTTTTGAGACTTTTAAAACCATGTCGTAAATTTTTTTGGACTATAAAAAAACTCCTATTTTTCTCTCTGTTGCCTAAAGTTCTGGAGGGTTTGACTGTGTCAGTGCAGGTGACATTGGTCTCGGAAGTAGGAGACTGGGCTAAATGGAGCATTCCCTGAGCCTGGCTCAGCAGCTCCTGGTCATGGTCAGAAGGGAAGAGGCACAATATTCGCTTGGAATTAAAAGGCAAGTGAGGAGCGGAAGGAGAGAAATTGGAGCGAGAAGAGGTAGCAATGGACTGTGTAATGGGCTGGCTGGGATGCAAGCAAGGCACTATCTATTCCTGAGATTTTATAGAGTAAATCTAGTTTATGTTATCCGTCCTTTGAAGGACAGCACATGCATCTCCGTTTTAAGCACTTTATTGAATGAACCCTCACTTATTGTCCCAAAATTAACGCTTTCAGGGTTTTTTCTTTTTTTCCTAAATCTTTGTAATCTCTAATCTCTAATGTATGTGATGATGGAAAAGTTTTTTCTAGGAGCAAGGAAAAAGAACCCCCTAAAAGCTCAACTTTTAAAGGACGATAGAAATACAGAAGACTGAATGGGTCATTTTCTTTGAGAAATCATAATTTTTCACATCTGGCTTATGTTAATATGCAAGAATTCTAACAGTATGTTGAAATCATAGTCACGTATTTATATGTTTAAATATTTTTAAATATATAATATTGAAGTACTTAATATTCTAATTAAAGGAAAATATTTTTACAGTAGTTATTAATTTAAGAATAACTAATTACACAGTGATGTCAATACAATACTGGGAACAAGAATAGCAGGGAAAAAGAATTTAGGTCACTGACACTGAAAGTTTTGCTCTTCCTTTAAGAACACTTCTTTACACTCCTGATTGCTCTAGCAATAAGACTAGGTATAAGAAAGATGAATAACAAGAAAATGCAGGATTTAGTATACAAGTAGAAAGATTGCTTTAGGCTCCCGACTCCAAAACAAACAAACTTATGTGGTTTATGCTTTTTGAAATGAATTAGTTCATGCATTTCAAAGTGAAGTACAAGTTGTGTTGAGTAAGTGCGCAGTGACACTCTTCTCCTTTAACTTCCCGAGAAGGAAAACTACTGGTTTGGTTATTCCTTCCCCGTGGAAGCATCGCACAGACACTTAACTCGGATGCAATTCCTTTGGGCTGCTGAATCAGAAGTTTGGCAGCATGTGACTTTTCAGAGCTGCAGAAAAGCAATGTATACAACAGGAAACTTGGCATGGATGTGTCTCTAGGTGCAAAACTGATGGTTTTAAACATATATCTGCATGCAGATATTTTCAGTTTCTTCAGGGTATTTATGTTATGGCTTTAGTCTTTTTTAATATATATAATATATATAATTAATAGTTATAAATGAGCTATTATATGCATTATCAGTGTCCTGTCTCCATTATGTAACAGA
>JAUBOD010000908.1:908186-927413 GCA_032353885.1 Nothura maculosa
CAGTTAACATCACTGTATTAATTGCAAGCCATGATGCATAACTTTTGAAATTAGAATGAGAAATAGAAAGACAGCTGTAGCTCTGCCTTGTCATACATATTTCTTTTCTTCAGTTATCCTGTAAATTATGTTTCTAACTACACTATGTGAAAAAGAAATTTTCTATTTCTTTAGATTTTCACTCCTAATTATTAGGAATATTAGAAGTTGCTCTACTGAGTTTAGTTAAATTTCAGGACTTTGTGCTCTGCTTTAAAGGGTTGTCTGAAATGATAAGTATACGTTGCTTGTGCATTTTGTCTTCCATAGATACATCATTTGGGAATTAAGCCTTGCTTAAAATACAGAGTACTAAAAATCTTCCATTTTACAACAGCCACCAGCTGGGAAAAGTTTTAAAGCAAACGAGGAAGTAAAAGCGTAACTAAAGAGGAATGATCAAGTTAATTTAAAAATTGTAAATTTCAGTGAGGATTTTGAACAGGGACTTTATACTTGCTTTATTAGTCTTTAAGTAGTTAGGGCTGAAACGCCTTGTGGAATATATCCCAAACTGACATAAGTCCCTTCTCGATAAATACAATAATGTTTACTGGAGAACAGCCTGTCATCCGTATGTGGACTTTCGTCACTCTTTATTTAAAGTCTGCCTGAATATTAAGATGCATTATCATGATGACTTGAATTCTGACAGGAACAGCTTGCCTGTAAAGTTTACAAAGAAGTTGCATAATGTGATTCTTGAATATAGCTGTATCTCTAGCTGCAGCAGATGGTAAACTTGCCTCGATCTGACTGCAGTGTCGTTTTAAAAGATAGAAACAAAAAATCATGTATAAATTGATTTTTCTGAAAGTTCTAATCTGCAAGAGCTTGAAGCTTTCAGATTTGCTAACAGCAGCCTTTTCTGTACATCTGCTTGTTTATTCTTTGCTGGATTTACTGGATGAGTTCTAAGCTTGTCGTTAGATAATCTTATCTTTTAAGGATGTAAGAACTGTATCTAGCCCTTTGATTCTGCAAGGAAGGCTGGAACGGAAAAAAAAAAAGACTGTTTTTCCTTCTGTTTGTTATCCATTAGCAACAAGCCTTTCTTATGAGATAGCTGCCTTTTTCAGACACATAAAATGTAGTTAATTGTTACTTTTAAAATGTTTTAAATGTTTTCCTCCTTTTTTTCTTTTTTTTTTTTTTTTGTTTTTGCTTTTTTCTTATTCTTTCATGCTGATACTACCAAAGACATAATTCAGTGTCAAAGCCAGTAACATGGTGTTCTCCTCTAGGTAACCTATTGGCTTTATTTCATTTAAAGAAGAACCACAAACATATCAATATAGAAAATTTGAGCAGATTACATGTGAGTGTAATAGCTTCTTAAGGCAGTTAGATTTGTGCATTGTAAACATCTACATCTAAATCTTTGGAGTAAGATGTTTACCTTGTCATGTCTTTAGTTCATAATTTTTATAAACTGTAACATAGGAGTTCTCTTCTGGTCAAGAACCAAAAATTATTCCTTCTTCTGCTGCCTTCTTTCATCTTTTGGTTCTTAAAACAACTGGTGTAAACTTGATGCTGATACTGATGAGTGTCACATGAAATAAATCTGAGCTGCATAGGAGCCATTTCATGTCTGTCTATGATCTTTGCTGTAGTTCTGCTGAGTGACAGTGGAGATTCTCAAGTGCCAGTAGGGAATCATGTATTTCAGAGAGGAGTCTGGTCTGCTCTTGACAGGAAGCTTTCATACTGATGAGGCTTTGTGGTCACCACCACCACTGCACTATGGCAGGGAAGGCACTTAAAACACCTAAGACTAGATCAGAAGGGTTAGGAGATTCTTACAACTGCTCCTGACCAGCTAGTTGTGTATTGACAAAGTATTTTGAGGTTTTTAGTTCAGTAGGGAGGATGACAAGCATCTTGTAAAAGATGTGTGGTATTTGGATGTAAGCAGGATGAGAATAATTACTGCAGAATGCACTGTTAAGTGTGAACTTTTATATACATATATATATATATATACTGCTCGTATTGCTTATATATCTTCAGTATATGAAGTAATATGTATCAGGGCTACTTAATTTCTGCTGGAATCCACTTCTGGTTTCTCCAAGAAGGCCAGGAAGCAGGTGAGGCAGGAGCTCAGCTGCAGTGAAGTGAGACTCAACACTCATTGGGATGCCAACCATTATCTTTTATTACGTTTTATAGGCTTAAAGAAAAAAAAGTAGGAATTTTAAGGAGAGTGATTTAAATGCAAGGGGTATCGATCTAGCACCCGCTCACAAAACTGTCGCAGGCCTCAGGAGGTGCCTGGAGAAGAGCCACGTGCCAGATTAAAAGCAGAAGAGCTGGCGTGTGGGAGGCAGCCCGGGGTGCCAAAAAGCCCTGGCAGTGACGAAAGGAGTGGGAAACTTCCCCTATGAATCACTGTAAAGCCAGGGCGCATCCGAGGGAGAAGAGGAGGAGGAGGGAGGGCAGCGCCGAGGCTGCCCAATTAGAGGCTGAAGAGCTCCCGGGAGCTCCTAACAGGCATTTAAAAGTTGTATTAGTAACAATGGAGAGAAAAGACTTGCTGCTAAAGAGATTTGTGAAAAAGAGAGAGCAAATACTTTAATGCTGCAACAGTGGGTGTCGTATAAATATTTGAATAAATCTTTTAATCATCTTTTCCTTCTGGTGTGATGTGGAAGTGAAGGACAGCTCTGCCTATTTCTTTCATGCAACACTCCTAAGTACATACAAAAAGAGACTCGTAAGATGCCTGTTAGGAGAATAGCTTCTATTAATGTGCTGCGTACAGTCTCTTGGCAATGTTAATATGTCAAAAAGCCAAAATACTGCACAATGGAAAAAAAAATATTATGAGGCTTGTACATATGTAATAGTATTCAGGTGGTATCTTCTCCAACCAAAACAGAGAAGAAAGGAAACAAGGGAAAAAATAATAGCCCAGCTTTTCCCTTTCTTCAAAAAAGGGCTTTGCTCTAAGAAAAAATAAGGAAAGACTATTCCATTAATCTCGTCAGAGATTCTCAACAGAGATGTTGCTATAGCTAAAATCAAGACATAGTATGTGGAAAAAAATCAATTAATAAATACCTAAGGAAGTTTCCGAAAAGCAGGTGGACAATTTGCATCAATGCCAAATCCAGGAAACAGAAGAAACCAAAATATGAGACATCATTTTGGAAGCCAGTGTTCTGCATAAGAACAGAGAGAAGCAGTGCCTTAAACCATGCTATACAGAAGTAAAAAGCCTAAGATACCATTGCATCACCTAAGATACTGTTTTACATAACTTTTATAAATTAAATTTATAAATTTATTTCACTGATATACCCAAGAGGAAGGATTTGGAGACTGGTCATATGAAACCCTCTTATCGTCCAGCGTGATTAACTGTTGTTGCATATATCCTTAATCAAGCTGGGTATGATTAGCCTCCTGAGATGTTTACATTTATTGGGCAGAATTAAATGTAATGAAAGGTCCATTGAACAGTTCACACAAACAGTGCCAAGGGAATGATAAGAGGTTTTACACATCATTAAATCAAAGTTTTTACTTGCTAGAGAGCTATGTGCAGGAGATGGTGCCTAGTGTAATAGAGGTAGCCAAGGATGGGAAGCAAGTTTTAGGAGTGTGAAGAGACTTTTTCCCTGTGAAGCTCTAAGTGGAATGAGTTTGAGGCTGGCAGTTAAACCTGCTTGGCCATATGAAAAGACTTGCAGGCCTGTTAGAGCTGTCCTGTTTGGTGGCATCTGAAAGAGGAGCTAGGAGCATCTTGTCCATGGTAAATTCTTTATATTGAAAGAATGAAAAAATTTTGAATCAAATTTCCTACTAGGAGGGAAAGCACAGGAATTGAAAAAGCAGGAGAGGCCGGAGCAGTCTGTATTTTTTATTTGTTTCATTCCTGTTTAGACAGGAGAGTCTTCCAGGAGAAATGCAGAGCATCTGCTTCATGTCTGTGCTCTTTTGATTCTGCTCTTGCTCTCTCGTCTGAGCTTTTAACAGGCACGGGGCTTGGAGAGAGCTCTGAGAGGGAAACCTTTCTTTTTTTTTCCCCTCTCAGATTAGTCACCATTTTCTGCTGATCAAAGAGGAGTGTTATAGTCATTAAAGCTCACTTTTAAACAGCAAAATCATTAGTATTTTAATAACATGCCATTATTAAAAGAGCTCTGTTCCTTTTCTTGTCACAGAGCAGTTTCAAAGGGTTGTGTCTAAGAAACATATAAGACACAGTAACTTTTAGGAAGTTTTAAAGGTGACCTGGAAAAGAATCCACTTCAAAAAAGATTCTTTATGATAACTTGATATCTCATGACAAGCTGGAAGTTTTAATTAAGATTTTGGCTTTCGCTGATCATCCTGCCCCACACATGCAGCTTTCAGGCTGTGCACAGTTGGAAGTGATACCTAGGGGAGCGAAAACAACTCTGCAAGAAAGACATATTTAGTCAAGAAAAAAGAAAACCTTTGAGAATCCTGTTTATCTTTGCTGCCATCTAATTTAGCCCTAATTGTTGTTAAGCACAAGGAGAAAATATTTGTACTTTATTTCAAAAGCTCTGATTCCATTTCTGTGGTATCTGGCTTTAAAATTTGTTTTTCGCTAGCTAAAAAAATGTGCACTTGTTTACTTATATTTGGCACCTTCACAATCCCCTGCGGACCTAATCTCCTTTGAAACTTTGCTTCTTTTGTAGCAGCGCAGAGCCGCTTCCTCGGAAGCCTCCCTGGCTGCGGCTCTATTAATGACCAGGCAAAAAAACAAGGGATAACTTCATCTGCCCGTCTTCAAATAGCATGGGGTGGTTTTGCATGCAGATACAAACAGAAGAGGAGAAAAACAAAAACAAAGGAACTCAAATATTTAGATTTATGAACATAAAAAGACACAAGCTTGCAGGAAACCCATCTAAGACTGCTGAAAAGTATTCACTGTCACTGATGAAGTGAAAGAAATCAAAATATCAAGCACTTTACATAACTTTGCTTTAAAGGAGAACTCATTAACAAGTTTAGGTTAAGTAGCTGGATCAAAGTGATTTGTACCATCAAGAATAAAATAGAATAAACTTGCACAGCTTCTGTACATGAATATTTGCAAATAATTATGTTTGCCTTTCCTATTGTGCCTACCTTATTGTTAATCAAATGCACTTCAGAACGGATAATTGATGGCTGCAATTAAATCCAATCATTTGTATCTATTTGGAGAGGGACCCAAACCAAACTGCATTTAAGGGAATGTAGGGAATAATGGCAGTGAGTTGCAGAGAACCTTTTTCTTCTCATGATTGTGCAAGTTGGCAAAGCAGTTGGCAAACTGACTCCTGGCAGCGATATCTGAATATCTTACCACTCTTCTGGGTGATGGTATTATCTAATAATCAGAATTACTGTCGGGAGACTAGGAAGGCAGCTAGCTGCTGATGAGACATCTGTTGCAACATGAACTTTTAGGAAAGCTTTTCTCTTTCTCAGCCTGTGCGTGGTAATGGATTCTGTAAGTACATTGCTACTAGCAGAGGGAGTACTCGAGCAGTGTAAATAAGTATGGAAAAAACACTGTCGGAAGAAGTACAATGCTTCGACAGAGGAGCTTTTCAGAAACCACTGATGAAATTGCAAGCTGACTATAGCTATTAAATTTGCAGAAAATAAAGCAGTCAGTTGTAAGTTGGTGAAAGAAAAGTATTTTCATTATTGCCTGTGAGCTAGCTGGTGCAGAGGGCCTTGGATGCAGAGGGCTTTGGAGCCTCCCTTGCTCCATCACTCCCTGGAATTGGGTCTAATAACGGAGCTGTCACCCAAGTAGGGCACTCACACAGAGCAGCTCTGCTTTTCCATGGGTGTCTTCAGTGGTTTCTGTTAAAAAACATTTGAACCATCTCAGCAAATGGCCCCAAGCACAGGAGCAACACTGAGCGCACGCCATGTGGCCCATGCCTGGGGAATGGAAAACAGAGATTTTCCAGCCAGTACAAAATCCTGTGATTTTTTCCTGTACCTGAAATGCCCTGACAAAAGTTACATGATTTGAATCATGCTCACAGTGATTTCCTCCAAGATGAAAGCAATTAAGCTGCAGAGAATTGAGGCCACTTTGTTTCCAAAGGAGAATATAAATGGGAGTTTAAGGCTCTCTAATGCATGTACATTTTGCTCAGGTCCATCTGAATTCTCCCTTTTGTTATTAACTGATTGTCTTATTATCTAGCCAGCTCCTCTAAGGTCATTTGTGTTAAGACAGATTCTGATATGAATTAGAGCACTGCATAAGTAGAAGCATAGAAAAATATCCTGAAGAATAACAGTTTAAGACCATGTAAAAAAAATCCTTAATATAACCTAGACTAAGAGCATATGTTCCGTTTTCTATATTTATAGAGAAAGCAACTCTTAATTTCTACTGGGATTTGTTTATAATGTTAAGAAGATGAAAATAATCCTAAAAAATAGTTTCTGTCGAGCATAGATATTATACAATGATGTTATAAAATTTTCCAAATCTTTTCTTCTGACAATAGTCACATATTTCTTACACAGAATCACAGAATGGTTACATTATATTGTTATAATACTACATCGCTGTAATATTGCCATTATATTGTTGGAACACAAAATACCACTCTGGATCACCTTATAAAATATATACAAGATATATGTCTATACAAAATGTAGACAGAAAACTGGACAAGGTCTGGAGATAAGAGTACAAGGTGTAAAAAAATAAGGCTCGTAAAAAATCATTGCAGGAGCAGTGGTAAACTCCTCAGGAAAAGCAGAAGTTGAGAAGAGCCATAACTATTTTCCATAAAAGGTTGTTTAAATAGAAAGGTGGTTAATTATTCTCTCCATTAAAGAAAGGACAGGAAAAAAGTCATTTTAATTAGCAGCAGAGGCTTTGATGGATACAGGAAAACTTTACAAGGCCGAGGAAGCATTAGCATATGATCCATGTGGAAGTCGTAATCGCCTTCATTAGGGATTTATCGGACTTTGCAGGGCAGACATCAGGCAAGGATAATAATCTAACCCCGTTTGCCCTTTCCTCTGTACGGGAGGCTGTACCTGTGCATGGGTCTGCAACCTTATCGTGCTGGAGCACCCTTATCGTGCACGTTAGAAGAAGAGACGTGAATAACATTCACTAGCACTTTGCTGCAGCTATTTAAAGGGTGCAGGTAAAAATCACAAAGCTACTATTTGCTTTGTATCCCCATTTGATGAGATTACAGAGACTTTTAAGGGGGAAAAATAAAATTTAGTTTTATCTGACTTTCCTGAGAATTTTGATAGCAAAATGAAAATATAGTGTGGATCATTAACAAAAGAAGAACAGTGATAATAGGAAAAAAAAGAACTAGAGCCCTTCTATAAGCAATATCTTTGCCTTTTATAAGTGTTTTTTTCTTTTTAATAGTATTGCAATCAAATTGTAAATTTAGCAATCTTTCTGCATTCATAAAGTGATGTGAAACTCTCCTCCGATTGCCTTTGACAAGCAACATATTAATAAGTATTTATAATGAAGGCTTTGCCTTTTTGGAGTCATCAGTTATTATCTGGTACAACAGTGAGATGTTTGACCCCGAGTATGTGCAAGACAGGAGGAAAAGAATGGAAAATATGACAGTGATTGTGACTGCGTTTGGCTAGAGTGAGGTAAAGAGCTAATTAAAGCTTGTGTAAATTAGAGATATTGTGGGTGATGAGCACCTTAAAGAGAAGTACATCTATGTTAAGAGAAAGCATTATTAGTAGGTTGTTAAATACATTGTTTGAAAGGGCCTTATACTGTCAGAATGCACTGAGTGTATTCTGAGCAGAATTAATTACCACATCTACTTCACAACGTTGAAAAATAGATCAAAAGTAACTGAAAGCGGCGAAGTTAAGAAGCTTGTTTATTTTTTTCAAGTTGGTCTTACCAGTTATTTTGAGGGAGCGTGCTCGTTTTCAAGGGCAAGACTGCACACACACAAACACGCATGCGATGCTTGTTCTAAGGCACTTGTGAATGGCCTCACACTTAGTGCTTCTCAACTGGAGAATTGATGTGTTTGGACAGTGTCCAGACCAGCATTTGTAGATGTGTTTACCTTGAGTCGATGGATAATTAGCTCATTGGAGATGCAAACTTGCCGTGTAGACAAGCCTAGAAAAAGGCTATGAAGAATAAAGTGCTCTCATGGACTTCAGTTCGGTTTGATTTAGATCATTATTATTCATTAGGATTTGACAGCTCATCTGCAAACCCTAAACCAAAATACGCAGGGTTTATATTTAGCAGACTTTAAAGGGGAATATTATATTCATAGTAAGTTATTTGAAATTCACAGCCTTTCTTAGCTGCTAAAATATAAACACAGGGATAGACTATGCTAGGAGACTTCTTCAAGCACAAAAATGGTAAAGAATCACTTCTTGGCTGATCTTAACTGCAGAATGATGATAATGACTGCACTTGCACCCGATGCAGCTCATTTGACTGAATGTAAGGACAGGAGAATAAGCAAAATGCATTTCCAGTAGGCAAGGATTGCAAGGATCCAGTTCTGCAAGGATTTCATCAATAAAATAGATCTCAAACCAAAACATTTAAACTGAAACATGCATGGGTTGACTAAACCAAGACAAGCTCTTTGGTATTCTGGTTAACAGCTGAGGCGGTTCAGAACTGTTGAAAATTGGGTGTCTTTATCACATCTATGTGTCCATGTGTCTGTGATTGAGGGATATATGTACAATGTACACATAGTACTTGCATGCACAGATCTCATTTCTCTTGCCTTGTAGACCATGGTAACTCACTCAATGGATTTGTCACTTCCATGGTGTGGGAAGTGTTTTGTGCATTCAGGATAGTAAGAAAAATATTTTTTTCTAGATAAGAAAATTAAAACTGCTCAAGAGAACTATATTTTGTCCAGGAATTTGGGAGAGGATTCTTGCCTGGTGCTGGTGGGCCAGGTTAGGCAAATCCTTACATGAACATCCAGCAGGAGCCACTTTGGTTTCAGCAAATGAAAGTTTTGAATGTGGCCAAATGGGACTGGCTTGGAAGTAGCTTTGGCACCAATCCTGTGTTAGCACAAATGCTCTGCTGCATCAGGCTTAACATATTTTAAGTTGAGCCCTCATAATTATTGAGTGAGCTTGAAATTTTGCATTTACATTCAATGGTAAAACAGGCAGATCACCTCATTTAAGCTTGTGAGGATTTTGTGAGGAAGAATTCATTAATATTTATGACGCAGGAGGAGATAGTGGTAGGATCCTGGGTGAAGAGCCCATTAGGGAATGAATAGCTGTATATTCCCAGCAGGATGAGGGTAGAGGGCATTGCTGTCCTAGGACACACAACTACCCAACAAGAAAGCAATTAGCACTTTGAAATAATAGTAAACAATGATGTAAACAAAGAGTTTGCATGGTCGATATCAGGTGATAAATTGTGATTGTGCAGGAATCTTTACTTGATAGAATGTGAAAGTTTGGATTTGCCCCTGTAATTCAAACTTTGATTGTATTCTTATGTAGCTCACAGTGTCAAGATAAGTGCGTTACTTGCTGCATGTTTTTCCGTTTATGAGGAAAAAGAATAGAGCTTAGAGCAAGAGCGTGAGAGGTCCGCTCTTCTATCACCTTCTTTGAAGGCAGAATAAACTATGTCTCAACTCTCCTCAAGGAGTTTCTTATAAATGTGCTCAAATATTCAGAGAAGAAGCAAGCCAAATGCTCCTTGCCCTTTACTGAAGTTCATTACTTCTTGTTATGCTGCTAGCTGGAATGAAGTGTTTACTTCCTCCCTCTTCTAGTAACCTTTTAAATACATCAGGACGACTTCTTTGAATCTAGCCGAAGAAAGCACATTTCTTGCAACGTCTCCACACCGCCCCCACACTTTTCTCCATCTAAACTTGTGATCATTTAGTAGCTGCGATTTGTACCATCTCTGCTTGGTCGACGTTTTCCTTGGAAGCAAAGTCAGGCCTTTGAAGCTAAGTGAAATAAGAAAGTTTTATTCTCGTGTGTAAACTCTCTGGTATGATGCTTGCTATTTTTCTTTAGTTTCCCTCAAACTCTGAAGTATGAGTGACGCGGGGCTAGTTCTGTGTTAAGTGTCACCTTTGGTAGAAACAATTCAGTTGTTCCCATTTCCCTCTTCTGGCTACATTTTTCTGCTCTTACTTGTTCTTCCACTCTCTTGGGGCTATTGCTCATTCAGGCTTTACTCATCTGAGAGAAGTCAAGAGATGCGGTAGTCTGTAATCCCACAGCCTAAACCAGACCTGCAAAGGAACCTGAGATAGAAAACAAAAATGAATTTTAAATAATCCCTGAAAGCAATGCCACCCAAAGCGACTTGGCAAAGATGATGTGTGCAGTGAGAAGATGCTTGTGTAGCTAACATATCCCTGAGCCACGAGGTTGGATGTCCTCTGCAGTCACAGGGGACGTACGGGTTTTTATCCATGTCCCTACACAAAAATATCTGGTCTCAGTTATCGTCTACACTGCCAAGGCCACAGCGAGGCCCAGCCGCACGACGGTGTCTTTATAATAATCTCTTTGACCAACAATAATTTGCTGTATATATGAACATAGTCTACAAATAATACTAGTGAGACAATTTTATGCACAGACTTGTTGGTCACAGATTATTTAGGAAAGATAACATTACCTTTTTAAGGTTTAATGCATTTAATATGCTTCTATATTGAGATTTTTATTAATACATTTTATTGAATTGTTCCTCTCATATGCTAGTAAAAGTAGACTTCACTGCTTTTTTTTTCCTGAAAAAAATCAAGAATCAGGAATGCTTCAAGAACAGAGAAATAAAAATGCAGCGAAACACAGAACTACACAGTTGAAATAAAATAACAAGTGCAAAAACAGACTGAAGCCTGTCAGAATAGAAAATAATGGAAAAGTGGCAAATACTTCTGCAGCATCAAGGGACCTAAGGGAATAATAAAACAATTAAAACTAAGAACTTTTAAAAAGCAAATCTCTCTCTCTATATATATACACCAATTTTGCTTTCTTCAGAGAAAATGGAAGTCTTAAAGGTTTTATCCAAAGGTTGCACAAGATATGGATTAAACTAAATATGGAGATAATTCAGGAAATTTCAGTCAGAAAGCAAATACAGATCTTTCAAGACAACATATTCAATATTAAAAAAAGTCAATTTAATGATTTTTATTAATTCTTTCTCCAAAGCCTTTTAAGGCCCCAAATTTGAAAATGTTTCATTATTAGTCTTTCAATTTTCATTTGCATATTTCTAAAAGAAACCAATTTCTAACAGGAGTCAATAATGTTTCATTAAAATTTATTCTAGTTTGTATAAAATAATAAGCACTTTTTAAATGCCCCGTTGTATATGTAGATGGGTCTGTGGCTCCGAACATCCTTGCAGACCCTCGCAGTCGTGTTCCAGGGCTCCGTCGTTATAGGCTGTGCTGCAGCGTGGCCTTTTCCTCGTTCCTTTGCAAGAGTATGTGCTGGTGCTAACACCACTTCGCACGGAATGTGAGCACATGCTATAGCATCGATTTTAGGGCATATTTTGCCCCCAGCAAGCTCCTTACTTAATAGCATTGCAGGAGACTGTGAGACAGTGCTGAATTTCGCTTTTTCTGGGTGAATCATCTCTCTGCTGGAACGTAGGCCTGAATTGACAACCACCTCCCACCCCAGCGACCTTGCTGCCTGTACTGCCAATCCCTTCTTTTTGCCTTAGTTGCCCCCCTCATCAGCTAGTTACAAAGTTGCTCACAAATAAGTCCAGGCATCTGACTTCAAAACTCCTTATAGATAAAGGGCTGTAGCTCTGACTGCAATGCATAATAAGCCCAAGCTGCAAAAAGCAGGACAGAGAAACAGCTGCAGTCAAAATCTCCAGGAAATTCTGCTGTCAGCTTCAGCTACCGGTTGGGAACATTAAAGGGCGGATGGTCCTGGATTTTAATGTTCTGCACAGCACAATGAAACACAACCGCTGTGGATTGTCCTTTAATGTATTAAATGCCAAGCGCTGTCTTGAAGAAAGAAATCTGTTCAGGAGGCCTTCAGAAAAGGAGCAGGATCCCAGAGAGAAAGAAAAATAAACTGCTTGCACGTACAAAAGATGCAGCTGCTTGGCGTCTGGTCCCTTGGAGGTAATGATAGAAACATATAACAATATATAAATATTGCACAAATAATATACCTGGAATTGTAGATGTGTTGGGGAAATCTGAAGTCAAGTTGCTGGACTGCAAATAGTTGACAATATGAAAGCTACAGAGTCTGAAAGGAATCTAAAATGATAAATAGGTTTCACTTACAGCAGTTCACCCAGAATCAGTAGCTCATCTGTGGTTTCTGGGTTTGTTGCACGGGTTTTTAGCCAGTGATCTGCAGACTGCATCTGAAGGTTTTTGGAAGGTGAATTAGGAAAGCGTGCTCATACATACAGGAAAGTTCTTAAAACAGCTTAAAACAGCTGCCTTAGAGAGACAGTTTTCTTCTGCGAAAAAATATATAGCATCTACAAGTGAAAAAAGGCTGAAAACTCAACAGGCATTACCATTACTATCCTTCATAATAAAAATATACATACATCTTGTAGATCTCATTTTAATAATTTCTAGACTTGGAACAGCATACCATCTATTGCACGTTATAGAACTTCTTTTGATGTATTATTCTCACATTTAAAAGTACCTTAAATGTTCAAACAAATAAATAAAATGCAGATCACTACTTAATATCTTAAATACCAAATACTATCTTGCTGAAAGCCAAATAAGCTCCCTATTTCTGTTTTGACTTACCTGCATATTCACATGTACTGGGGCTTAGTGGAGAGGTACTTTACTCTATCGTGTTATTTCTTTGCAGAGATATTTCAGGGGAAAAGAGATTAATAAAGATATGAACTTTATGAGTTTATATATTACAAAGTTTTGAATTTATATATTACAGAGTTTAAATATATGTTTTCTTCAGTGTCTATGGGCCATTGCCACTTCAGATTTGAAGCATCACTTCAGAAGCTATATAATTCCTTTATATAGTAAATAACATATCAAAATAATGCTTAGAAATAATATGGACAAATGTAGAAAAGGAAATATGAAAATCCAGGTTGTAGATAGTTCAGTAGGAATAATTTGAGATCAGGCAGAAATAAGAATGCAAAAGGAGCAGATCTGGTGAGAAGAGCCTAAGGAAAGTCAAGGGGATGTGAAGGGTGTTATTTGGAGAGTGAAATAAGGAGAGAAAGGGAAAACAAGGGAGAAAAGTGAAGAAAACTTCGGGAGCAGCAATAATGCTGGGAAGCTGCAGATGAGGCTGACAAGGGTAGGTTAAAGATGTGTGATCACACATATTCATAAAAATTCATGCAACTTGTGGTTGGCTCCCCGGCCCCTGTTTTGTTGCATTTTGCAGTTTCTGGGATCAGTGAGTGCAGCCCTGATCTAGCCCATGGGCACTGCAGATCTCTGCTCTCAGATGGTCAGCACGGCACTTCCCAGGGCACCCGGCTCCCCTTCTCTGGGCTTTCCTTACTTGATTTGTTTACCTTCCTTACTGGTAGGTACAGCTGTAAAGTCAGGTAATGAAGCCTTACAGACCTCTTGGAATGAATAAAACAAGAACTGCTCAAATGCTTTTCCTACCAATAAAGCTTTTACCTGCCTCCTGGTACCAGGGCTCTCATGGAACAGCTTCTTTTGCAGTCAGTGTGAATTATGGAAAAGAAGGAAAGATAAATTTGTTTTATGATGTCCAGTAGTCGGTTTAGCCTAGTTAGTGCTGGCATTAAAGCTGGTTCTTATGGCACTGTATATACATTCACACTGCCTGTATCTTGTTTACCTTCCTTGGAAAGTCACTAGGACCATTTTAAATGCAGTGCCATCAAGTCAAAGCTATTGAAGTGCTAACGGGAGCTTCCTTGTGGATGTATGAGCTAATGCTCAGGGATATTGATGTCCCTTGTTTTCCACCTCCTGCAAGTCCTAATGTGACTGTCAAGCAGACTATCCTTCAGATTTCAGGTTCTCTCTTGCATTGGGTGTTTTGGAAGCTACTTCAGTGGGAATTATGCTATCAAATCAGGAAGCAAAGGTAAAATAGTGAAGTTTTATCTAGCAAGTATTTCTTACTAGCTGCTCTGATTTCCTGCAGATACATATTTTATTTTATCCAAGGCTATGAAATGTAATTTCCTAACCAGGAAGTCTCATAAAACTTTAGTTATCTCTCTGTAGCCATATTACCTCATCCATTTACAATAAAAAGTGGACTGGAGGAGATGCAGGGCACAGCCCAGCTTGTGCCTTAGCTAGGCTTGGCCTAGGAGGCTGCTGCAGTTCAGCTTGGCCAGCTACTTAACTCCTGTATGTGTTTTTGACATTGCTGAGCACTCTGCCAAATAAGCTATATAAACCAAAAGCCCAATCAGTCATATTCCTATTTGCTCATGCTAGGATGTTTGGCAGGGCTCTCTCCAGAGTTCGTGGGCTGACTGCGCCCTGACCTCTCTAGGCAAAATTGTATGTACAGTGTGGTATACATACATATATGGTAGATTTAAGGAAAGAAAACCAGGCATATATGTATATATATATTTTTTTTTCCACAAGGTTTAAGTCTAACTATATTTTAAATTTTAATTTTGGTGACATTTACCTTTCACTGTGTCATTTCATTTTTCATTTTGTGCTCCAAACCAGTGTTCTCCAAACTCAGTGTTGCTTAAAAATGCTTAATCAAATAAAAAATGCTTATTTTCTATCAATGGATTTCTGGCTCCAGTCATGATAGATTAAAGCAAAAAAAAATTAAACAGCTTTGTGACAGAAATGAGGGAATATTCCTAATCATTATGTCCACTTTAAAATTCATTGTGTGTTTAAAATGCAGTGAATTTGCCTATGTGTAGCATGAGTTCTTTTTAAGGATATGCAATTACCGTATCCTGAATTGAAATGGCAAATCTCAAAAGCAAGCTGCAAGTATTGAGTCTTTTATCTCCCAAACCGAGGTAGCTGCAGCCGCTTCAACCTGTCGAGAGGGTGTGCGATGACTGGCTCGGGTAAGGATCAGCATCCAGGTAAGAGCCAAAGGCTTAGAGCTAAAAATCAGAGGCACCAAGAGATCCCCATCGGACTGGGAAGGAACAGGAGGTCAGGCCAGGCAAACACAGAGCGGGATTGAGCTTTGGGAGTAAACCAGTTCTGAGGCTTTATCGATTGAATTTTTTTATAATAGATTTACGTATTATTTTACAGAAATAAAAGAAAAATAAAGGCAAGTATTTGTTATCCCCCAGGTAATGAGGATATATCTCTGTCACTTAATAATATACTTAAGCCAAAGGCATGCTATCCAACTGGTATGTTGCAAAGATAGAGCTATGAAGAGGTGGCTAAAGCACAAATGTAAGTGCTAGAAATTATTTTCTTTCCTGGTTTAGTACATATCAGTTGTGTGACCTCATCAGTCAACTTCATTGCTGGACACCTCAACTTCCACACCTGCAAGATGTAGTCAAATGTACTTCCTTTCTCAGTGCTTTGAGAACGATGAAAGCTAATGACAATATCTTATGAAGGACTGGTTGCTGACCACATTTTTATTAGAAAAACTTGAAAGGAAGCTTAACAAAAAACAGCTTTTCAGTCCTTTCACCCAGTGGTTTTCTTAGCTTTGTTGGATGACTGACTTCATTACATGACATCAGAAAATGCCTTCTAAAAGCAGCTGCTAATAAAACAAATATGTATTCTGCTCTTACTGTTTCCATTTCTATATTTGAAAAAGAATATATTCCCATTCAACTTTTAGAAAAAAAAAAGAGTAATGAATCTCACTAATGTGCAGTGATCTGTTACAAGCACCAAATAGCTTTTTGTCCGATTACTTTTTCTATAGCCAGCTTGTGTTTTCATACCTAAAAATGTGGTGGTGTTATGCACCTCAAAAATACTTCAAATTCCTTTTTTTCCTGAATATGAGATTATTAGGATATCTTTAACAATATAGGGAAATGCAGATTATGTCAAAGAGCACATGTTGGGCTACTGTGCTTCCACGTGTCCTGTTTCAGTTGAGCCTATGCATCCTATGACTCAAGTAAGAGCAGTCTAGAATAAAGACTGCCTCTATTTCTAAAATCGCTAGCACCAAGTGGCTTTTCTTCTTTTTTGAGGGGGGTGACTTTTTATTTCTGTGAACAGCTTCAAAGGCACTTCATGTAAAATATGTGAGAAAACACAAAAACATGATTTCATGGCTTCTTTAGATAGGTGATCATACAAGCTGAAAGCTCATACTTTATTTGGTGATACATTTTGGTTTTCAATTTTACGGGACTCAAATGTCAGCAATGTAAGCATACTTAGAAAGAAATTATAATGTCCTTTTTATGTTTGTGTAGGTAGAGCTGCTCCGGTCATTCAGGCTCTGTGAAGTTTTTGTGTTCTGTACTCAGGTGAACCTGGGGCCTCTCAAAGTTACTCTGAAAGGAGAAATATCCAGGGATATTTCCAGCCATAGGGAGCATACATTGTCTGGGAGCTCCAGGGTCAAGTATCTCTATTCCTTCCATACTTTGGCAAGGGAAGAGCCACCAGCCTAGGCTTAGTCTCTCCCATCTTTTAGCATATGTATAAATAAATGATTTTCATGGACAATTAAATAGCTGTTGGGGAAGAGATTAAAATATTCTGTCTGTCATGCATGCTGCTGTCACTGAGCTGTAGTCTATTGCTTTTGTTCTGTCTAATTAATTACTGATATAAAACATAAAAGCTCCAAAAGGAAATGTTGGGACAGGTTCTATGGTAGTGACACAGATCTGAAAAATGCATTGAGATGGTAATAGATTTTAACCCAACTAGTGAGCTTTCTGTTACTGTGTGGTGTTATAAACTTGGCTTTTTAGCAGAAATTACATGTGACACCAAAACCATTCTTTGATAAATACTCAACTAAAATATTTACATTCCCATGGAAATTTTCTACTCAATGAGGAATAATGAAGGCAATAACCAAAAGAATTATCCCAACCCTCTGATCTACACTTCCATATTGACTGATTTTTTCTTTGCCTTTAGAATTGCTCCTAGATTTTCAGTGGTTAAGTAGACAGAGAAATGAAAGGAATTTTTTCCAAAATTTATTTAATTGCACTCAGTTCAGACATTAATTTATTCCTGTTTTCAGACATCTGATGGATGACACTTGGAGATTAAGTGTTCCAGCCCCAACTTTGAGGAGGACAGCTTAGAAAGCATGTTTTGAACATAGCCTAACATACTTAATTGAGTTCAGCACATAGCATAGCCTCTGTTCCTGGTTTAATTAAAATAAAACCCCAAACCACACACAGCAGAGAGCATGTGGTTTGCATTATAACTGCACAGTGCCAGTGTGCTTCGCAGTTCCAAGTGCTTAGCTACCCTCCCGGCACCATGCAGAGTGTGAAATCCTCTTGTAATTCTGACTTCTTAATGATCTAAGACTAAGTTTCAAAGATGTTTAGATATTGGAAGAAAGTAATAAGGAAGCATCTGCACAACTAATTCCTAGAGGTTTATCCTTTCTATTGCCATGGATTTCTTCAGGACTTAGGCACCGTATCATCTTCTGTGCCTGTTGTCACTCTTGCTCACTCTCTGTTTTACGTTGACAAGTAAGCTCATCCCTAGCCAGATTCCACCAGAGAGAGTATACACCAAGCAATTACAGGTTGCTGAATACAGTAACCCCTTTAAAGACTTTCAGGTGTGTCCTTATCCCTCTCTGCTCCCTTTTGCATTGGAAAGTGAAAAGACCAGAAACAGATTTTTTAATAGAGTAGCAAAGGATATAACTGCTTTGGCACAGGTGATATCATCTGCACATGCACGTCCCCATCTCCCAGCTTGTCACAGGGAGTTTGAGTGATGAAAATGATGATGTTGGAGATGGTAAGATTATTCACTGGGGTAACTTTAGAGGAGGACAATTATGTTGAAACAAAGAGGGGAGAAAAAAAAGCATCAAGTTAATTTGTGCTCCCTTCACCTCGGGCTGATTAGAGTGAATTAACTGCCTTAGCAATTACTGTGCAAACTGGGTATTCATTATTTTTCTGATGGCAAATAAAACGTAATGTATAAATATAACAGAAGTAGTCTTGAAATTTAGCTAGTGTTAATTATGCCTGCAGACAATTGTTTTTCTATTATAGGAGAAAACAAACAACAAAAAGAATGCCTAACCCCTCTACAGAGCTATATTCTGATCCAATTTCCACAGATGTCATTCTATATTAATTCTATTTTAAGACGAGGAGGTTAAACCACATTCACATAGGTACCTCTGGTTTGCTTCCAAACTTGAAGGGCTTCTGCCTACAAGCACACCTTTCCTCATGCTCTATCAGTTGGTTTAATAAAAGCTTTTCTATAGATAAACCTTGCTCGGATATGATTATTTCCATTCCCTGATCAGTGTTAGATGAAGAAGATTTCGCCTCCTTTCCAGCTGTCACCACAGAATGTTATTCTGCCTATAGGTAAAAATAGTAACAAAAGAGTGAATTATGCAATTATGCTTTTAAAAGTCATATTGTATTGAGAATCATTATTGGGCTTTATATTGTTTTTCTTCTTCCTAAAATTAACTTTAGCTCTATCAGATGCACCTGTATGTGCTTATCACTGTCTGCCAATCAGCTGTGAGTCTGAAGGGGGGGAAAAATGCAGCTTATTGGAGGAGAGAAAGATGGAGGAGGTGGCCATGAAAGCAGCACTGAGCTGTGAAAGCCTGGGAGAAGGCTCAGGGGGAAGTGACCCAGGCTGTTGTCTCTGGAGGTTTTTGCTTTTCTGTACTGTTTTATAGCGTAGTCATTTTTGGGATTATTTTCCTAATTCATTCTATGTAGAATAGGTTGTTATTTAGAAGCATTATTTTAGAAGTGGCGTGTACTGTTATTGCCTGGGTGTGCTGGCTGCCCCCACCTCTCCAAACCTGCTAACCTCTTCCTCCTCCTCGTGCTCATGCTTTTTCTGCCTTAAAAAAGGGTAATCACAAAATGGTTTTGGTAGCTTTCTTCTAAACTGCTCAAGAAATTTCTTGTGTTGCTAATCCAGAAAATTACAGATTATGAAGTAAAATGAGGTTTTGGTGAACAAGACTTTGTTTGCAAAGAAACTA
>JAUBOD010000908.1:988318-1003623 GCA_032353885.1 Nothura maculosa
TCTACCTGTTCTTCTAAAGTTCCCTTAGTTTCATTTTCAGGGATTAAGAGCTAAAATGAAGAATAAATATTAAACATACTGCCTTTCAGGAGAGTTTTATAAAAAATTATAACACTTTTAAGCTGTAAAAGCCCTAGAAATGTCAAATAATTCTGTCCATTATTTGTAAAAACCTTGTAATACAATATTCTTCTCCAGTGTCCATTAATAGTGTTCAGAAAATCTGAAGAAAAAGTATTTTCTAGTGTCAAAGGGTATTAGAAGGAAAGAAGGTACCTCTTCTTATATATGTTGACCTTTGCTAAAATATTTTTAGAGGTTTGAGGTGAAAAGTAGGATTCTGTCCTACCTTTACTGATTTATGAATCACACTTTTCATCAGAAAATATCTAAATTTGTTTTAACATTCAGTGAATTTTCCTTCCCATTATTTATCTGCTCCCCTTTGACTTTAACATTTAACACTTAACATACAATGCTTAACATTTAACAGAGGGATACCTGCCAACGCCAACTTTTGTTCTTTTGGTTTCAAAACATCCTTCTTTTCTACTCTCTTTCTCCAAGATATATGTTGATTTTATTTTTATGATGCACAAATGAAGCAGTATTTTTGATGAGGATAAGAGGATTGTTTTAAAAAACAAACTTGAAGGTTTTTTTGCTTAGAATACATTGTTGATACTGACATGGGTAGTGGCATCTATTCCAATATCCAGGATTAATATACTTTTTTCTATGATTTTGAGAAAGCTTTATAGAAAGCTTTATAGCAAGCTTTATAGAAATCATATGTATGTCATTCATTTACTTTTACTTAAGCATTTGGAAAATGTTCTCAGTAGACTTCATTGAGCCACTGAGGTAAGGAAAATGAGCAGTGGTGTTTGCCTGTTTCTCTACAGAAAAGAAGAAATTTCTTCTTTATGCAAGACATTCAGAAATAAGAGGCGTGGACATAGAGAACCCATACTTCAACTTCATCACAGCCTTCACCGTTCCTGACATTGATGATGTCACGGTCATAGATTTTGATGCTGCTGAGGAACGTTTATATTGGACGGATGTAAAAACACAGACCATCAAGCGTGCCTTCATTAATGGGACTGGCCTAGAAACTATTATATCAAGAGGTAAATAGTGTAATATTGCATTTAAAATAATTCATTGAGGTAAATACTTTCTGAGTATATACTGAGGTAAGTATACACACATCCAAACATTTACAGGGGATGCTCATTATGTATAGAAGATCATATTTGCTTACTCTTATGTTTTCTTCTCGTAAAAATATAAGAAGCTTTAGAAGCATATTAGGATTCTCAATGGATGAAGTATTAAGCCAGTGTCAGAACCATGTCAAAGCCATGTTTTAATCTCTTTAAGAGTATGAAATTTTGAAATCCTTGTTTCTAGTTCCTCCGATCTTAAGGCAGCAGTTCAGATTAAAATGGGTCATGGCTATATGTTTGGAGTCCTTTGTTCCATTCCCAAAGCAGGCAAACTTCCCCAAATCCAGTCACCATTTAACCTTCTGTTTATGCGGCTTTCATATTAATTCATCAACAAGAATAATTCCGTGGAAGTAACCCAAGTGGAAGAGTTGCTGTACAAGAGGTGAACTGTGAGCAGTTTTACAGTGCTAAGGATGGGTATCACTTGCCAAAAAGCTGTGAAGCTACCAAAACACTCATACTTTCTGCATGTTTTGCCACCTCTGCTCTTTCTGAATACCATCCTAGCTTGTGGGTAAACTCATCAATGAGAACAAGTAGATTTGGTTGTGGTCTAGTGCCTTTAGTGAATCTTTCAAGGCTTCAGATATGTTTGTTCTTAATATAACACATTCTCTTTTCGAAACCCAAGGAAGGAGTAAATTTGAATCTTCAAAACACCATTCAGTATTAGTTCCAGAATAAGCAGCTACAGTGCTAAAGAAGCTTTATTCATCTCTTTACCTGCTGTACAACTATCTCTTCTTGGACCACCTCCAAACCCTTGTTCCTCTTCTTTTCTCTCCTTCCTCCTCTCTCTCTCCATGATTGACCAATGCCTTTAATCCAGGTTTTCTGTACTGAGCCTTCCTGGTGCTACAGAAGTAAGTAGGATTTCTAACTTCAGTATAGATTTAGTTTACAAGCCCATATGTTCTATGTCTCTCACTCTCAAAGAAACATGAAGCTTCATCTTATGTCAAGTTTTATGTTTATTTAAATATGATCTTTGAATTTCCTAATAGGATGTAACTTGTTCTGTGCCATCATGTAAATGAGAAATAAATTCTTTCCACAGTAGAGAAATACTCTGTAAAAATATAGATGCTGAATTTTTGTTGTTGTTGTTGTTTGGACAGTAGGTTTTATGCTGGCTTTTTTTTTTTTTTTTTTTTTTTTTTTTCCTCAAGTATTTGTAGGTAATTTCTTGAATCTTCAGTGGAATTTCCATGTTAATATTTGTTGCAGTATTTGACTCCAAAATAAAAACCATCATTGCTAACTGCACCTTGTTACAGTATTATAGGAGCTTGTTACGAAATGGCAGAGATTTTTTTTCTTCCTCAAAGTCTGAAAATTTATGAAATAAATCAAAAGAACAACTGCTTTCACTTTTTGCAGATATTCAGAGTATCAGAGGTCTTGCAGTGGATTGGATATCACGTAATTTATACTGGATTAGCTCTGAATTTGATGAAACACAAATCAATGTGGCTCATTTGGATGGTTCCTTGAAAACTTCCATCATTCATGGAATTGATAAACCACAGTGTCTTGCAGTTCACCCAGTAAGAGGGTAATATATTTGCAGCTTTAATGTTGCCATAAATTTAATCACACGATTTCTTTTTCATTCAGATATTTAATTTATTCATTCTGTTTTCTTGAAAAAATTTACTAAATGCACGTATCTGAAAGATTTTGTACGGAAATTCTTAACTGAGTATTATTTCTATACAAAAACTTAATTAAATCATGTAACCATTAGTTGTGTATTATGTATTTTGCAAATATGTATGCATTGAAAATGTATTGAATGTATTGAAAATACTGCATACACAAGGCAATGTTTACAATATGCTCTTTTTCCTTCTCAGTAAGCTTTATTGGACAGATGGAAATACAATTAATATGGCAAACATGGATGGCAGCAACAACAAAATACTCTTTCAGAATCAAAAAGATCCAGTTGGTAAGTAATATTACTTATGCATGCCATGATGCTTCTCACATTCTGTAGAACAAGGATATTAACATAGAGACATTAAAAACACCTGATTTAATTTTGTGTTTTACCATGTTAGGATACGACAGTGATTGTTTGGTTTTGTTTTCTTCTAAACGAATACTGTCATTTTTGCTGTTTCCATTTTGTCATGATTCTAGTGCAGCATTATTTTCTTTTTCAGCTGTTCTTTTTTTTTTCTCTTGTCTCATTGTATTTAAAAATCCTTTAACAATCTGATTTTTCCAATAAATAGCAGTCTTCAAACAAAATATTGCAGATATGAACAAAAGATCTTCTTGAGACTAGCCCTTGAAATTTTATTTAAAACTTTTTTTTGGCAAACTGCCTTTTTAAGGTTTATGTTCTTATATCTGAAGTATAATCAGCTATAAAGAGTTAAGAAATCTTTTTATTATTATTCCACTAATATTTTTAATAGCTATCTGAATCTCTTTTTGGAAATGTGAGTAAAACTTCAAAATTATTAATTTTGCTATATAATCTAAGTGGCAGATTCACTGTATTTTTTGTTTTGAAAACAAAGATTTGTTAGTTGTGTGACTTTTAATCTGTATGTGCAATACTTGAAGCAGAATTTTATCATCTTCTTATTAATGCAACCAAACATTTATTTCATGAGTGTGCATTGCTGTCAAATACTAAGTTGGAACATTTTAGTAGTTTGTACGGGGGAAAAAGATCTTTTAAGTAGAAATTAACATTCTAAACAATTCATTGTTAAACTAAAAAGTCTTGGATAAAACTTATTGCTTAGCTTTAATAAGTGCTTGAAATAGCTTATATGTAATTGGATTTTAATTTGCCAATTAAGGCTAATTTCATATTCTTCTATGATTAATATAAATTCTAAGTGTATGTCAGTCCATCTCCCAGCACTGGACCTGCCTAATTTTGCCAGCTATCGTGGTTATTTGCACTGTACTTACGGTCATTCGTCATTCACAAATGCAACCCACTCAAAATATCATTAAGCTCTTAAGAGGGTAAAACATCCGTACAGAAGAGAGTAGATCACAACCTAAAGAATGAAAATGAAAATTCTAGTTGCCTAAGTGTCAAGCAGTTTAGGTTTTTGGAAAGTTACTCTTTAAGTTCATGCACATCTCAGTACTTGGGCTATCCCTCAAGAATCCAAATCACTGAGAATTTCATACGCCCCAGGTATGTGGGAAAGACTCATCTTTAACTGGAGCATAAAAACCTAGATATTGCAGAAGCTAAAGTGAAGAAAAATGGTGATTTTCTTTACACCCTTTACTCAACATAGCTATCAGCTCACCCTAATAAATACTAGCTCAATTAAGTGTCTCATCTGGTGTTTCTCAGCTCTTTGAAGCTCTCAGAGTATCTGTGATGCTTTGTCTGCCCTCGATGAGCCTGCCTTATTTCCATCCAGCTTTCTGAAGAAAAAAAAGCTTGCAGTATAAATATGAGACAGATACTGCTTGTTCTCAGGTCAAGTAATGGCTGGTGCTTTCCAGGCAGTGTTGGAAAGGGCACACAGCACTGCATATATTGTGTATATATATATTTTTTTTACAGGTTGAGGTTAACTTAGACAACTGTGATAAAAGGTATAAGCTGGGCACTCAGGGCAGAATGCATCATGAATGTCTGTTGAGCTCACAACCAGCAAATCACCTGTTTTCATTAGTAAATACAGAATAATTCCTGGAAAAAAAAAATCCATTTGAATAAACACTCTTTGGCTAGAATGAAAAATAATATGGTTTCACAAAGATCAATAATTACTGGTATAACACAACAGAAAAATATTCTGGGAGGAAAGATGTGGTAGAGGTGGAATTAAGGAAATAGGAGTGTTAGTTTTGTCAGTTGTGGGAGTGTAATTGGCACACCTGCGCGTAGGTAGAAGTGTTACAGCAGGAAATCTGACAATGTTGTAATTGCTGTGTACAGAACATGGGTGGCAAGGCCAGGAATAGATCTGTCTGGATGAAAGTGGAGAGCAACTGACTGGCAGTAATAAAGAGACAGAGAACAGTGAATGCTCTCCGTCTCAGAGCAAGGAAACCTTTTATTGCATATGGAATTTGTAACTGTAGGGAGGTTCGTGCGCATTTCCAGGAAAACCTCCCAAGGTTATTGTATGTTCTGTAACTTCTGCTTGTTCAGTCCTACCTCACGGAATAGTGCTTATTTTAGAAGCATGAAAATGGTTTAAGTGCCGATAGATCTTGCAAGATCGCTGTCTCCTGAAGCAGCTACTCAACATCTTTCTCCTCTCCTGAGTCTTTCCGTCTGTCTGTTTTGGGAGTTTTGCCTCTATTTTTTTAACCTTTCATGCCTTTAGGTGAACCAATTGCAGGCAGAGATAAAACGATGAGTTACTGGAAATGAACTGTAAAGCTGTTACTGGAAAGTTTAGAAAGTGGAAGCCTCTTGGTCTATTATGTCAAATGTGTGTGAGAAGTGGTAGCGTGATGGCAGCTGTAGCACACAGCACTGCCTTTTCAGATCAGGATATTCAAAATGGATCTGGCTTTCCATGGAGAAGCGTTTGAGAGGATGCAAGGAGGGTAATGTTGAGTTTTTAGGTGTTGACCTATGGAGTGAAATACAGTATTTTGGGGAAAGTTGCTGGATACCTAATACGAGTTCCAGGAAAAATTTAGTACCATGGCAAATTATTATGACATATCTTGTCACCATGCCCAGCAAATTTCACAGTGGAAAATCTTCTACTAAAATTACCTGAACATTTTAAAAGGATTATAGAACTCTGAAATATTTATCTCCTTGTTACTTGCTGTTATTTCCAGAATAATGCATGCTTTGTTTACGAAGTAGGATATTTTGCAAGTATTTTCATTTCTGCACTTGTTTCTGATAATAAAGAGTTGATCATTAAGTTACTTTACTGTGAAGTGAAATTAAAATTAATGCTCTAAGTTGAAACTTAAATTTCAAGCTAATATAGTTTTTATAGTATTTTCAGATTTGTCGAGATTCTAAGCACGAGTCTGCATATGAGAGAGCTGGTTCTTAACTGTTTATAAACACAGAAAATATATATTTTTAAGTCTTTATAAATTCATAATTTTTGAATGAAAATTGGCATTTGCTAGTAGTTAATTGCGTCTCTTAAGTTATTTACGCAGTTGCTCGCTGTCAGATCATTAAGCAGCCACTGATTGATTTCTGTAGGTGGCAAAAATATAAAAAAGGCAGAAATCTTTGAAAAAAGGTCAAGTTTATTTTGTTTTTGAATTGATGGATAGACACATAAAAATAGCTCCATACATTTTTTTCTTAAACACACTTTTGTTACCAAAGCATCTGAAAGATTCTAAATTTATATTGCAAGTTAAAGTCACAGTTAAAGCGGAATATATTAATTGCAGGTTTATCGATTGATTATGTGGAGAACAAACTTTACTGGATCAGTTCAGGAAACGGAACCATAAACAGATGCAATCTGGATGGTGGTAATCTTGAAATAATAGAGTCAATGAAAGAGGACTTAACAAAAGCTACAGCTCTAACCATTATGGGTAAGTCCAGTGGTAACATCTTACTTTTCAAGTGAGAAGATGCTGATGAATTATGCATTATCAAAAGCTTGGAAATGGAAAACATCCTGTATGAATGCAAACACATACAGCACGTTCACAAGCAGCTTGTGTGTGAGTTCATTGAACATATAATTTACAATCTGTGCTGTGGGTATATGTTTCTAAATAATATGGTCTTGTTTGTATATGCATAACACAAGGTGACAGCCTGATGGCTTATGTTCCATGCAGTTGCTTGTAAAGCGTGTTAAAAGAAAGTCCTTTATTGCAGAGAATTATCCAGGGCTTGTTACTTCTACTACCTTCTCCGTTCAGAATAGCCCCTGTTTCTTGACTTTTCATGAGCCTTCTGAACGTTATAAATACTTCTTTGGGTTAAGACAGGTAGATAGATTTCAAGTTAGGAAGATAAACTTTATAGCATTTTTAACCCTTTGCCACTTGGAAATATTTAGAAACATTCAAAGTTTCAAAAGACATCAAAAAACATAATGACAATATTTTTTCTGTAATCTCAGGAAATCTTTAAATTGCAAAATTCCAAATTGTATGAGGATATTGCTTCAAATTACCTTTATTTCTTATGCATCTTCAGCCATTTCCCCTTGCGGCAGCAAGAATAGGATGCTTTAAGAAGCTCTGGTTTGAGTCTAAACTAGTGTTCTTTGTAGTGCTAGAGATCTACAGTAAGATGCTTATTAAGTAAATACTTGGGAGATCTACAGTAAGATGCTTATTAAATCAGTTGGACAGGAGAAACTTTTATGCATGGATGTTAATATGGGAAAACTGTCTTTTCTTGACTTGATTGTGGATAGAAGTGGTAAGAACAGATGACCTTTACTTCAGGAAATTATTAGAGGTCTTTAATATGAGATACCATTAGGAATATTTGTTCGTGAGGTTAAGTGAGATGTCTTCTTTATCAACTCTTTAACTGAGATTCACATAAACCGCAATATTTATGGACTGTCTCAAGTTTTGAATTCATTTTGACTTTCTAAGCTCCAAAATTTCTGGTCTTCTGGTTTCTACTTTTTCTGTGCCTTTTTAAGTTTGATATATGAGATGAAAATTATATTCCGTTTGGAGTAAAACAGTGAGAATGTGTAATTCTTTTTTTTAAGCCCTTGTGTGGAATATCAGTGACTTAAATCACCCATTTAAGTTTACTTACTATTTAGAAAAGTATATAAATTCTTTGTTCAGTATCACACACTATTTATTTTCTTGTGGCTTGCTTCTTCTTAATACTTTTTTTTCTTGCTATTCTACTGCCAATCCATTTGATTTTGTTCAAAACTTCTGGAGTTTCTTCATGCCGTTTAGAAATGTATCTAATAGACAGCACTCTGGTCCCCCCAAAATTGTCACCATTTCCACTAAGACCATTTACAAATGGATAACAAATGTATCTACTCCTTTGGAAACCTGGGATGTCCCAAGTGACAGAATTTCTGATTTTGCAATATGGTACAGTTACACTGGTTTTAAGATAGAAAAAATCCTTTCTACATTTTTGTTACTGTTTTACTGTATTTAGCATATCATAGTCACTATCTGATTTGGGGACTTTTCCTGGTGTCCAGTATCTGAGCATGATCAAATTGAAGATGTGTTTGTCATTTTCTGTCAAGTTATATTACTTGACTTCTAAGTTATTTATTGAACATAGTTCTTGTGCTCATCTCAGTGTGGCTGAATATTTGTGTGAAAATTTATTCACTTCAGGATTAGTGAACAGAGACACTGTATTGCAAGATTTGATTTACACGATGTTGTGCAGTAACATCAGATATGTCTTGAAATTAGCATGTTCTTTCTTGAATTAGGTGCATTTTGAATCATAAAGTAATAGAAGAGTATTGATTAATTACCTTAAATTTGTACCTAAAATGAGTATATTGAACTTCTCTTTCGGTGGTTTGGTTGGAGATATTTGATTGGACAAGAGGGAAGGAATAAACAAGTTTCCATGTTGTATCAGATCTTCTCAGAAATATAGTTTGCACAAAATTAGGAAATTCAGGTCACTTAGAATATCCGGGCAAGTTTAGACCATCTAATGAAAATTTTTTGTGTGTGTTGATAATTTTCTTTTGTTTTGTTTTTAATAAAACTAGTGGTAGATACCTGATAGGGAAAATTCCTTAATGATAAATAGTAGGTTTAGTAGGTTTAGTAATCATACCTCAATATTACAAACACAGTAAGTCCATGTAGTGTATGATTCTTTAAGTAAGCGATATTTTTGTTGAAATTTGTATTGAAGTTTTTTTTTTTTTCAGTCAGCAATAAATGAAAATCAAACATACATGATAACTGTTTTAATGGGAGTGCGGGTATTAGAACAATGTCTTTTGAACATAGTAATATAAACACAGCTATCAAGTTGTATTATCAGACAATCAAAATAGACAATTACAGTATTTTATTTTTTGATGGGAATTTTGGTTCATATTGCCAGAATATATTCATAATGCCGTTTAACCTTATTTCTTGCAGTTAACAGATTTAGTGATTATTTGATTTTTAAATTGTTCTTGATAAAACTTCAAAAATAACACTAGAATGGATTCCTTTAGTAACTCAAATGGTAGGAATTTTAACTTTCCTGGATTTAATTTTGAAGTGAAAGGTGCGGCTTAGATCAAGAAATTTCAAATACATACACCTTAATTTTCCAAGCCATCAGTCTTCTAATTGCCATAACACCATTCATTACATTAGCATTAATATATGAAATATATCTAGGCATTTTGCCCAGTTCTAAGTACAGTGCATAGTTGTCTTCCATAAATACTCAAACAGCCATTAATGAAAACTAATGGCCCATCAAGATTCGTATTTGGAGTAGTGCTTGAAATCTCCAAAGGACTGTCCACAATGCTAGTGTAGCAATTTTTGGCGTTCAAAATTTCTCCTTCCCAATATATTGCTGCTCTTAATGCTAATTACCCAACAAAATGGATAAATACAACATTTTTAATGTATATTATAACTGAATTTCAGCAACAGAATTGTAATTAGTGATTGAAAAACATTCTTGTTAGCATAATCATGCAAATCAATCATTTAACTTCAGGTTGCTATTTAAAGATCTCAGATACTGTTGCTGACTTTTTCCTTTTCTATTTTATGAAGGTAAAATTGGTGAAGTCAAGTGGTTTTGTAAATCAGGAATATATTTTATATTATTAAAGTATATTTTTTAAAATAAAAACAGATTAACCTAATCAAAAAAAAGATGAATTAACTAGTAAAGCTATACAGTCTTTCCATTCTTCCAGTTACTGTTAAATATAAGACTTGAACTTTTTTTGTGTGTAATTAAAATTAAATTAAATGACAAAATTAAATCCTTTATTTGTTAGATCTGTGACATAGTTGGCCAGATAGGACCATTTCATGGTTTTTTGGTGCATAGTCGTACAAGATTTGGCCCTCAGCTGCCAGGATTTCAGAATCTGATCTTTTTGTTACTATCTGACATGTCAGGATTTGATTGAGCTTCAGGATACTTAAATTCTCAGTACATTTTTCTACTTGATCTCCACCTAACTTATACTTATTTCCTTCTAAATATTTATTGCACTTTTTAAAACCACAACAGTAAAGACTAATAAATACAAATTCAGTAAGAGTTCTGTAAATTATACTGATAATTAAATATTTGTCCTGATGACATGTTAAGAAGTGTAAAAGACGACAATAATAAAAACATTGAGAGGTGTATTTTGAATATTTGTGCTTTTTAAAAGTATAAGCTCATATTTCTATTCGGCTTTTGTGTCTAGAGGACAGTACTCTAAAGATGAGTAATGAGTTTATTCTTTGCTCTATTATCTTATGTCTTGCGTCTGTTGTGAAGGGAAGCAAAGGGAGATTTTTGTGATCTGAGGATAAAATTAACAACAATGTTGGATAAGGTTGAAGAAAGTTGTCCGGATAATATGTGTGTTGTATCTGAGAACAGCAACAGCCTCAGTGAGTAAGTGAAGTGAGCTCATGATTGAAGCTTCAGTGGCTGAGGTGCAAATACATTGCTTAAAGATATGCAAGTCTGCAGATTCTTTTCTTGCTTTGCTGTTTTCAGAAGTATAATTATGAATTTATCACATAAAAATGCAGAACTCTCTCAAAAAAGGTGGACTTATTCAGTGTCAGCCAGTGGCTTAGGTGAGATGTCAAGGAAAGAGCTTGGACAGCAGTCATTTTACTGTTGCCTTGTCAGGGGAGTAAGAGCTCAGAGAGGGGGATCAGGCATCTGAATGGAAGTGAGAAACAGATATTTGTAAAATTTATTCTTGACTGAATCGTTTGTGATTTCGTCAAGGAAATACGACGTATGCTTGTTCTTAGTTTTCTTCTTCAGGAAATCTGAATTATGACAAAGATTATAATGAGTGTTGATTTTATTAAGGTTTTGTGTGATAGTCACCAATTAGCAGAAGCATCTCACACCATTACTGTGATATACGGACTGTCAAGTAGGGAACAGGACACTGATGTTTCTCTTGCACCTGACAGAAGTAGCTTGTAGTGCTTTTCATTGCATTTCTTTGTCCACCACTCAAAAGCCCCAGGGAATTTTTTGCTGAAATAATGCTTCAAAGCAGTGTCTGAAGGATGGCATTAAGAGTTAGCATTGGTAAAGTGTGTTGTGTGTGTTGATTATGTTGTGTGTTTCAGTCTCATCCAGACAGGAAAGGGCTGTTTTCCTTTGTTTCCAGTGCCTAATTAAGATGGATGAGAAGAAGCTGACTGAGATTAATTACAACAAAAAAGGAAAGATGATTTTATAAAGGAAACAACTGATGGACTTTGCATTAATTACACAGGAACTTGTCACTGTGAGAGTTTTGTTGTTATGAGTTAGACAATTTTGCAAATCAGTTTAATTTTCAAGTGTTTCACGTATTAAAATTACACATTCACACTTAGTCCACTCTTTTACTGTCTCTAGACTGAACTGATGCCAAGTACTTATGCTAGGTATCTATGTAGAGTGTTTTGTAGTTGTCACAGTTGCCAGTGAGATCCAGGTTTGATACAGTCCTTGGGCATTGCTAATTTATGATGCTTGACTGTTGTCCCTGACAATATGGTCGTGTGTAGCAGAGACACGCAACTGAGCTGGGCTGTCATGCTGCTCTCCTCACTGAAACTGAAATGTGCCACGAGGCAGCTGTTGAAGGCAGTTGTTGATGCTGTCCTTCAGAGTTTCTTTAAAGCTTGTAACTGTGCCCTTTTGTGTGGACAGCTCTATAGATGGTTACCAGAAGAGTGAAGACCATCTCTAGGCGTTCTTGTGTTATTTCTAGCTCTTGTGTTTTTCTTTCATTTGAACTTCTCTCTTCAAGCCTTAGAAACAGGGAATACAAATTTTCTTTGAGATCTGCAAGAAAGATTTTCAAAAGTACACCTTCATATCCTTTCCTTCTGTTTGTGTTATCTCCTCTTTCTTGATAAATCTCCTCTTCTTTTTTTTTTTCTTTTTTTTCTTTGTAGTTTATGAGACTTGTCCTGCAGTCAATTTATACAGTATCAAATGATGGCATGAAACACAGACTACTCAAAACTTACCTGCAAAAAGTGATAAACCTTTAACAGCAGGGAGTCTTGTTAGCTTTCACTAGATGCATAAACCACTAACAACCTTTTTGTTGTGAAAGAAGAGACTGTTTCAAAAGTTCCAGAAAAGTCAAAGTCTCTAAGCTGCACAAGCACAAGT
Source organism: Nothura maculosa (assembly GCA_032353885.1). NCBI lineage: Eukaryota > Metazoa > Chordata > Aves > Tinamiformes > Tinamidae > Nothura > Nothura maculosa. The sequence goes on from JAUBOD010000908.1 coordinate 1,000,832, forward strand.
GATCCCAATAAATGTTGTTTTCATTTGTATTTTTGTTCTGGAAACTACTTGTATTTTCTGTACAAAAGTAAGCCAGGCTAGTGTTATTTATATGATATTAATGAGGCTTCAGAAAAAAAACATCTTGAAGTAATGTTTGGAAATGAAATAAGGATATGGTATGGTCACTGTTAAATGATCAAATTTCTATACTTATATCACTTAAATTTCCTGTCAGAGTTAAAGTTAGTTTTTTATGACTAAAGCCAATTGAAATCCCACTACTTGAAGAAATGTCCCATATGCTGCAGTTGTGTATCAAGTGAGAATCTTCTGCCATAACATGATATAACATGACTGGTGTATTCTGTGAGCATGGATTTGTGAAGATGATTTGAAATTTTATTGGATAGCAAGTTTGTCTTTTCTTGTTGTTGCATTTTTTTTTCTGTCTTGTGGAGATCAGGATGAAAAGTTTCACAATACAGTAGTCTCAGTATTTTCTATTTACCCAAGTGACAATTCTGGTTTCTTTTATATATTCTTTATGTTACCTATTAATTTGAACATGCAGGCCAAGTGCTGAAAACCTGCAACCTGAATCTCTTTCATCAGTACATACGTAATCAATAGATATGACAAAAATTGAGGCCCAAGCATCTGCTCTGTGAATACAATTCTTATGTGAAAAACTGTGGTAGATTTTCAATTTAAGATGAATGTAAAAAAAAAAAAAAATTCCTCAAGAGAAAATAAAACAAAAAACTTTTATTTTCTTCAAAATGAAAGATATATGCTTGTATTCTTGGTTCTTTGAGCAGTTTTCATTAGAGATGATGTGAGAATTAAGCTCAAAAGTTTTTTTTTTTTTTTAATTGAGTTTCAAACATAAATAATAAACTAATGCAATCCTTTTGGTTCATAAAATTTGAAAATTTCACAGATAAAAAACTCTGGTGGGCAGACCAGAATTTAGCTCAAGTGGGGACCTGCAATAAGAAAGATGGAAGAAACCCAGCTGTTCTGCGAAACAGAACTTCGGGTGTTGTACATATGAAAGTGTACGATAAAGCCGCACAGCAAGGTATGTTATGTTTTAGGCATTTTTAATCGCCTTTTAGTTTACATCTTTTCTTTTCCAGGATTGTTTTCCTAACATGTCTAAAGTGAAATAATATTTATTTCATAGTAATTTGGTAATAAAATATTGCTGAATAAGTTTCTGGGACTGTTAAAGTAATTGATTTGGAGTACAGGCATTCAGTATAGTTCAGGTTCTTGTGGGATGTCAAAGTTTAAAAAGTTTTAGGGAAAACAAAATCAATTAATGTGTGCACCTCTTATCAAATTATTGAAAGTTTAAATAAATGAAGTGTTATCTGAGAAGTCATTAGTATTCTAAATTATCTCATTATTGTAAGACACTTTAATTAATCCAAATCCCAGAAGTGACCATATTGTAAATCTCAATGAGATTTATAATGTGTCCTGAATTAAGCAGCAAAAATATTAGAGGAATTATGCTATTTTTTTTGTGCTTCAAGCAGTTATCAAAATGATTACTGTTGTTGTACTGAAAATGATGAGAATATAATCTACATTAATTATTTCATCTTGAGAAGTTTCCAAAGGAAAAGGGTGCAGTTAGCCTGTCCAACATTTGTTGGACAATGATTACTCTCATCAGCCTGCTTTTAGGTAGTGAGGAAAATTTTATATATATTTTTATTAATACATATTAAATGCATTTGACTGGAGTTTTAGTATTTTGGGCTTCAGTTATTCAGTTAAACAGTATGGTCTCTGCACATACATGATTGATGGAGAACGCAAAACTTCTTTAGGTACTTCATGAAAACTTAAAAAAGTTGGCATTACATTGGTGGGGGTTCACCAATTGCATCTGAATACTCTGTTCACATTCAGAATGTGTGGATAAAAATACCAGTATTAAGGCTTCTGGAGTGCTGGCATCTGGCCTCCTCCCACCCTCTTGTTAACTAAATGTCCCTGTGACCTCAAAACCAGACTCAGAAATTTAGCCCGCATAGAGTATCTGTCACTGTTCTGCAAAATGCAGTTCAAATGATGATATTTAATCCTATAAAGGCACATTATGGTTTTACTCCAACAGATGGAGAGGGACATTGTCATCTGTGCAGCAAAACTATGGGTTTGAGGCCTTTGGGGGGAATACAGACAAGTACAAGAAGTGTGCTGCATTCTTCTTCACCCAGGAGAGCTGTACACACAGCTTGTTTATGAGAATATTCACCTAGCCTGAAATTCCTACTAATTTCGTCTGTCCCGAATAATTTTGAGTCTAATGTCAGTGCTCAGGATACATATCCTGATAGGCCAGAGGGTTCTAGTACTTGCATTGGGTAGCACTTGGCATTTGGTAGACAAATTCCAGCCACACTATTAATTTTACAAGCTATTTCTTAAAACAAAGTTCAAATCTTACCTTCAAATTCAAGTTTAGTGCATGCAAGAGTAGTAATGACAGTTGGCTAAGTACACCAGCAAAACATCAGCTGATATGTACAAGATTTTGTCTGCAGTAAACTTTCCATTAGATTGAATTAGAAATATTTTCCTGTTTTATAATATATTTATGGGACATAATGTTGTATTTACCTTGAAAGTCATGGTTTTCACTATTTTGGACAACTAACACTCCTGAAACAAATTGGAATTGTCCAGTGCTCTGGAAGGTTTGCAGAGATTTTACTCTTTTCTTTTGCAGTTAAAAGCACACTATATTTTCCTTTTATACAGTTAATAGATTTTCAATCCTTAAATTCTCCCAG
>JAUBOD010000908.1:1009530-1026473 GCA_032353885.1 Nothura maculosa
AAAGCTCATCTGTCCTTCAGGTGATGACTCTAATGAGGCCTCAGGTGTTTCTCCTGTCTTCCACACTGTATGTACTTTCCTATGTTTTTAATTTTTTGGCATTTCTTAAAGGCCCTACATATGTGACATTTTGCTAAATTAATTGCTTCACTATCTTTTGTATCACTAAAAAAATACTTTCATGCTTTTCAGCAATGCCGCTTTGACAGTTCATTGGATGTGCCTGCATTGCTTAAGATGGCATGAATTTTAGTTTTCAACTACTTGTTTTATTAATGAATTCGCGAAAAGAGATTTTTCTTAAACATGTAGTTTTGGAAGGAAGTGGTCTGGGTTTAGTTTTGAATTTTTATATCCCATTGCGGAATCAAATGCCATGTACAGTGTAAAATCTGGTTTTAAAATACGGAGAAACAGTTTAACTAAATATGTAATCAACTCATCTCTCTCACAGGTGTAATACTTTGTACATATATTCTTCCAAATGTACAACTTTTGATTCACATATATCAATATAGAAAAAGATATCAGAATTCTCAATTTGTAAGGAAAGATTTCGTTCAGGCCATCCTTTCTCTGCTTTGATTTTTATGTTCTCAGTTTTTGATAAACTATAGGAGTAAAATTTATGAAAATTAGAAACAACTTCCTGAAATTAAGTCTCACAGTCTCACTAGCTTTTATATTCTTTTCTGTTGGTCTCATTAATGTGTCACTCTAGTTCATGTAGAATAAGATATTATTTACTTCAGTTTTTAATGTGAAGATACTTAAATTATTGTTTTGACAACTATTCTTTTTATGCTAGAGATATTGTTTTCTCTGCCATAGTGAATATGACTTGAGGTTCCCTGCTCAGTTCCAGTTCCCAAACTACCTGTATCCTGCTTCTGCTTAGAAATTCTGGTCGTTTTACAGGAACACTACCAACTAAATAAAAATGAACTTTTATTGATTTGAAATACTGTTCTCCACAGCATTTGTCTTAAAAATGTGCTTGATTTTACCATTGGGAAGCTTTTTTATAGCTTTGATGTAATGTACATGTACAAGTCTGTGTTCATATTTCAATCAGGTATTGTGTATTAGGGGACAATGTATGTGTTTTAAGGAACAATATGCATCCTTATTGGGGTAAAGCTAAGATATGGCAAAATATGACACTTTCGATAAAGTAAATTAGTATTTTAGATGTTCTTTTTGTGGTTGCTATGAATAAAGAAATATTTTAAATAGCAATATTTTAAATAGAAATAAAATAAATTAGTAAGCATAATATGTGATTATATGCTAACCCATCCAAATAGATGAGTTGTTCATAGTTTAGGTTACATAAAAACACTACTTCTGTTAGATTGGTTGTTGCTTATGTGGCCAACTGTAAAGTGGTTATGAGTATAAAATGGTTTATTTTTATAAAGATGATTTTACATTCTTAATTGGCAATTTTTACAGTTATTAATATAGACATTAGAGGTAAAGTAACTGAATCCAATAATCCTTGCTATGTATTTTATAGGAAATGATACAATCTATTGGACAGACATGGGCTTTAACAAAATTAGCCGATCTAAACGAGACCAAACATGGAAAGAAGACATTGTTACCAATGGTCTGGGAAGAGTTGAAGGCATTGCAGTGGATTGGATAGCAGGTAAGACTTCATCTTTTTCAGGAATTTTCATCTTTTATGATAGTAGAGTCTTGCATTAGGCTAAATCTACATACTTTTGCTTGAAGATATGACTTTTTTTTAATATACTGCCAATAGAAAAGAAACACCTTGGACATTATTTCTTACTTATTTACACTTATCTAGAGAGATAATCTTAACTTTGACGAACCACAAATACAGATTTTTACTTTACAACAGAAGCCTCTATAGAAGTAGAAATTGCAAATATAAGATGTACCTTTTAAAATATATCAATTATTTTCTGGTCCTACATTAACCACTGTAAGATTTAAGCACTTGCCAGGTAGCATTTTCTTGTTTTCTCTTTCAATAACTTCATGGTGTTTTTCCTAGGTAACATATATTGGACAGACCATGGCTTCAATCTAATTGAAGTTGCCAGGCTTAACGGCTCATTCCGATATGTAATCATATCCCAGGGCTTGGACCAGCCGAGATCTATTGCAGTACATCCAGAAAAAGGGTAACATGATTTTTGCTGATTGCATTGCTTGTAAAGTCTGCATGAATTGAGGCATTCATTTTAATACATAAGCATTTAATAAGCCCCCAAAGGGTATTGAAAAGTGTTTTATTGAAACTTAAAACAGTTTGAGGAAAAGTCATTCTTTTCATACAGTAAGCTCCTTTCCTGGGTTTCTCTTGACATGGAATGCTGTCTTCTCTTTGCACAAATTTTCATTTTCTGAGGTAATCATTTCAGCTGAAGTTGAGACATCATTTGGAAGCTTCAGTGTGTTGAGTACTTTCTAAATTTCCACCAAATCCAAGGAAAGCAAATTAGAAAATGAAAAGTTCAGTATAATGAAGAAATAGTAGAACAATATAACTCTTGAAGGTCAATAATTCATTGTTGCATAATATCCTACCAAAACAGCTAGAAGGTTTTTAGGATAACTGAGAACTATATTAGGTGAGGCATATAGGTTTAAAAGAAAAAAAAAATGATAAAAGAAAAAAAAATGATAAAAGGTTGCCATAGAATTGTCTATCTTCATCCATCTGTTTGACAAGAGCAAGGACTATACTGCAGCAACTAACCCAAGCAGAGGATGTTTTATATCCTTTCAGCTACAAAGCAGTTGTTAACAGATGTGTAAGTAAAACAGAAATAGTAAATTGAGGAAATATTTGCCATCTTCTGTCACTGAGAAATATGAAATAGCCTTCCCAAGGAAAAAACTTATAAATAGGACTTGGTGGGCTTGGCTGCTACACTTATCCTGCTAGAAGTCAGCCGTATTGTGTTTATCAAAGCCTTAAAGAAGTATTTGAGCAGCTACCTGCCCAATAAGCTAAACACTGTGTGTCTTATTTTCCACAGATTAAATCAAGTGTGTATATCAATATATCCAGGAAAACAGCCTCTGCATTGAGTCAGAGAAATCTTCAGGCCTGGTAGTGAATAATTCTTCTAGATTCGTAGTAGAGCTGGATTCTAGACAAGTCGTGCAAAATGTCATTTGGATTTTTGCCCCACTTTCCTTTATTAGGCCCTAGGTGTAGTGATCCATGTATTCTGCAGGTTAGAACATTGCAGCTGAATGGATTTAAGAATGTGGATGAAAACAATAATTGTTTTAATTTTCTGCATAATCGCCTTTGCCAGAAATCATTACAGCTGTGTTCATATAACATGACTGGCTGCCTGGCAGTACCTGCGAACAGTTTATGATTGATCCTTTTTCAGAGTGGGTAACCACTCAAGATTTGGCTAAATTAATTTTAATATTTTTGTGCTTACCATCTCAGAAGAGCTGTGCTCCCCTGGAATAATCCAGGATTATTGTTTCTTGTTTTCCACCTTGTTTTTTGTTTATTGCTTGTTTTAAAACAATAAATTGCAGTAAATGGAAGTCAAATAAAAATTTCCTGAGTAGAAGAGTAGACCAGACCTTTTCTACTATGTAGGATTCTTCTACATATACATAGAATGCACTTGCGGGACCCCTTCATAGAAATATATATGATTTTCACTTGTTACTTACATCGAAAGAAAGAAAAATTTATATAACTAAAACCTTTCAACTGATACTAGATGTGGGTAAAAATATTCCCCTATTCTCCAGTATTTGGAGGGAGTAGTGGAACTGCAATTGAGATCCAGCATTTGACATTTACTTGGCGGAAGGGTAAATGCCAAACGTTTGATAGAATAATATTTGCTAATATTATTTCTTTTGTATATTACTCAGCATTTGTTATGGGAATGACAACTAAACATTGTTGTAGTGTGTTTCTTTTCCTCTTTGGTTGCTGCTGTTCCATATTTATTATTTTTATTGTAGAGATGCCCAGTCATCCACTCAAATATAGCTAATTTAAAACACCTGTACATAAAACTGTACAGGTAGTACAGTTCAGTAACACACAGAAGAGTTTTACAGTCCTTGCAACAGACAAATACATACATTCCATGTAGTATGGCAATGTTGTCTATATGTTTGTTCACTTTATGAAGTAAAATATTAACTTGTATTTGGTGTGTTGTATGAATAGTTACTCTGATAGATGCTTCCTTTCATAAAGCAGTACATGAAATCATACTTGAATTAGGTTGTCTTAGAGGGAAATTTCTTGTTCAGAATATATGTACACACACAGATATATATACCCCCCCCCACACACACATATATATTTTTATATATACTGAACTCATTTTATAAGAATACATACACAGACACACATAACAGGTAAGGGACAGAAGCTTGACCTAGTTCCTCACCCCAAATTACTAATGCTACAGTACCAGTAATTTTGGCAGTGAATACTTGATTAAGATGTGATTTCTTCCCATGAACATTAGAGACACCATGGGAAATAACTTTTTTCTAGATAAAATTCTTCTTCTGTACCATTTCACATAGTGAAGTTTCCTGTTCTATATTTAAGATATTTCTGAGTTAGAAATATGTCTAGCGTATAATGCTGGTTATATTAGGTGTTTGAAGTTTGGTGTTTAAAGTTTTTATTTGTTTGTGTTTACTCCCATAAACTCAGAACCATACTCATGTCTATTTTATAAGAATTGGTATTTTACAAAATCATTTAGTTTTAAGAATGACTTCATATATATAATTCTGAAAAAAAAATGGTCTCAACAAAATGTTCTTTCTATTAAAGAAATATTGCAGTACATTTAATTGCTAAAGACAATTTTCAAAAGCGTGAGCCTTACTGTCAAATATCTATTTCATGTTAATGATATGTTCATTTTGTTTCCAGTAAAAGTACAAGCTTTTACATTTTCAAATCTATTTTCATGATAAATTTTAATTGGTAATTTCTGCAACATTTTAGGTATTTATTTTGGACAGAGTGGGGACAGACTCCTTGCATAGGCAAGGCACACTTAGATGGTTCTGAGAAGGTTGTGCTTGTGAGCCTGGGGATTGCGTGGCCCAATGGGATTTCCATTGACTATGAGGTTAGTCCTCTGCCTTCCAATATATATTGAGATGCACAGTATTTGTTATGTTTCATTAAAGGATATTGGTATAATCTTAGTAACTCTTAATAAGACACTTGGACAAGTCTGATTTTTTTCTTTTACTTAATGTTTAGGAAAATAAGTTATATTGGTGTGATGCTCGTACCGACAGAATAGAAAGAATTGACCTTGAAAGTGGAGGAAATCGGGAGATTGTGCTGTCAGGGAGCAATGTGGATATGTTTTCAGTCGCAGTGTTTGGAGCTTACATCTACTGGTCTGACAGGTAATTTATTTTTCCATAAGCATTTGAGTCTCAAAATGTTATTTCAGTCCCAGGTGCTTCACCTTTGTAGGATTAGTCATTCCTTAGCAAGGTCACAGAATGGATCTCAGAAAGCTACGCAATTTCCAATGAAAAGGAATTTTTAATGCTCAGAGCTGAAGCCTATGAGTGTCATAGATGAGAGTAGGTTTCTTCACCTTTTCTTAGGAGAGCTCTCTAGTGCCCTTCAGACATTTGTTTGGTTTGAATTAGTTGAGGATTGTTGATGAGACATCTTCAACTTTTTTGGCAGAGCACATGCAAATGGCTCTATTAGAAGAGGCCACAAGAATGAGGCCACGGATGCTGTGACCATGAGGACTGGCCTTGGAATAAACCTGAAGGAAGTGAAAGTCTTTAATAGAGCACGAGAGAAAGGTTAGCTGTTCTTAAGGATGCTATTAATTGTTTTAATATCACCTGATATTATCAATGTATATTAGAGTATAAAGAAAGTTAATTAATCACTGATTTGTAGCAATAGATTCTATTATAGTTCCACTTCTTAATCTTGAAGATGCTTTTTATTTTCTTTTATTTTAACTAAATTCATGTTATTGAAGAAAATACAGAGTGTAGTTCTTTATAAAATATTTCTAGGTGATTTAAAAGAGAAAAATTCAAAACCAAATAATTTCATGTAATTTCAGGGTGCTTTTTAATAATATTAAACATGTTCTTTTTTTAAGAACATGCAAAAAGTTTTAGTAATTAGATGACTGTTGAACTCTACTTTAGAGAGCAATAATCTCAGATTTCTATTGGAAAGGAAACCAGAATTTTGTTCCACAGCTACAAATTTATTTCCCAAAATTCTTTCACTTGGATCCTTCCTTTTTCATGTGAAAAGTGACCTTGTACATGACCAAACTTCATTTGTATTCAATCTGTTTTGCAAAGTGCCAAAGAAATTTAACTTGTGTCCTATCCTTTTCCAATTTACAATATCAATGATTAAATTTTATTTTCAATTATCTGACTAAGTATGATCTTGATTTTTAGCTATCTTTTTCCTCCTAATGTTCAGCTTTGAGGAAATCTTGAAAGGCAAAAATGATTTTATGAAAAAGAATTAAAGAATTTTATGACCCTTGTGAAGAAAAGAACATAAGACTTCTGTTGGTTTCAGTGAGCAATATACATTAAAAGTCCACCAAACATTAGAGTGATTTCCTCTGAGCAAAGTGCTACCATGCAATCCAGATGAAATTTTACATATACACCAAAAAAAAAGGAGAAAGGAGAAAATGTTACTGAAATACCACTTGTAGTTTTTAATACAAATACACCTCCAGTGTTTGTAGCATAGAAAAGGTGCTTTAACCTACAGCAGTACATATTTTAAGTTCCTGTTTCTTTTGTTGACTATACATCTTTCCTAAGTAACTTCATTAAATATGAAGTGTAAAACAAATCTGCTTTGTGAAAGAAAACATACTTAAAAACTGAGAAGACTATTTCCTTTTATCTTTTCAAGAGAATTTTAAATATATCTTAAAGAAAGATGATATAGAACTGTATAGATTATATAATAAGATTTTAATAAGAATTTATGCATGTAATTTCACAAGTTATATGAGCATAATATTTTTTGATTTAAAAAATTTTCACACAACTTTATATTTTCTTTTGCCTGGGCTAGAAATAGTTAATGTCTGCTTGCTTGGAAGGGCCTTATGTTATAGAATTAGGAGAACAGAACAACTGGATAAAATGCTTCTTTACATGTAATGATTTTATAGCTTTAAAGACTTGAGTGCTTTTAGAAATATGAGAAATGGTTACTGGGGCTAAAAATCTTTTGATGCTAGTTTAAAATCATATCTGAATGATTTTTAATACATTTTTCAAATTTTACTAGGCTACAAATGGTTAATGTCTTTGGGAGGGGCTGTCAGTGAGCCAGGAGGACTGGGAAAAAAACAGGTGAAAAATATTTTTGGAATGTTCCTATATCTCTCTAGTACATAGCTTTTTTCTTTTTTCTTTTCTTTTTTTTTTTAAGTTTATTAAGCTAGAAATAGTTAAAGCTGTTTTTTAAAAAAAAAGTTAGTTTCTTGTTCTTCTGACATTAACTAAAACCTATGCTGAATGACAAGTGATTAATCCTTTTTTTTCAAACACCTGTTTTACCTTTTCTAAAGACCCAATCCTGCAGAACAGTTTGCAAGCAGATTCCGATTTTATAATGCTATTCTACATATACAAGGACATGCCCTGACTAAACTAATTTTAGAACTGACCATTTTTAGGATATTTGCATTTGGTGAGCTGTGGAAGCACTGAAATTTTCGAACAGGTATCTCAAGCTTGAGAATCTTAGTCATTTATTTCAATTCCTCTTTTCAAAAATTCATCCTTCCAAACAGATATTAACCTTTCTAGCCTAATAAAAGATCATTTAAAACAAACAACCAGCAAACGAATGTATACAGTTAACTCTCCAAAGGTTTTAGATGGCTGTGAAGGAGGATTATTCATGTAATTTTGTCTAGGGAAACAAAATTCGACTTCTCTACTTTTAAGAGCAACTTAAACCCTGCCTCCATCACCATTATTTTTACTTAAAGTATCTTCATCTTGAAAGGTAGCGATTAGAAAATGCAAATATTCAACAGTACTTTCAGATTTCTGCCTATTCCCTGAAAAGAGAGCATTCTATATAACATGTTTTAATTTCCTTCACTATGGGGAAAGCTTCTGAAATGGGAAAATTACTGTACTAAAAAGCTGAATCATTATATGGAAGGTGCTGTCAGAATAAGAAACTAAATTAACCAAAGTAAGTACGCTAGTATTTCCTACAGAGTTCAAGGAAACAAAGGAAAATAGCTTCTAATTTCTGACAATTGCTGTAACTTTAAAAGTTGCTGGTAACAACTATAGTTAGTCATTGACATTAGTAATCTGACAGTTTAAGGTACGCATTTTATTTAAAGGTATGAATTTGGCAGGGAGTAAGTTTGTAAAGTCATGTTTCAAAAATCATGTTTCAAAAGGCTAGCCAAGTATTAGGAAGTATCTTTACATTAGATGGAACTGGATCAGTATGGCTTTTTACCTGTAAATATATATATTTTTATTTTGATAGAAATTGCCTAGAAACAGTAGCATAGACTACTGTATATTGAGTGCATCAAAATTGGACTCTTTTTGCCAGTAACAGGTGTTTTAAAAAAAATCTTTCAAAACACTTGAAACAGCTCGTAACAGTCTTCAGCCAATTAATTATGGAGGAATAACCAATTGCATCAATTTATATTTTTAAAGTATATACTTTTGTGAATTGGAAAGAATTTGGAATTGGAAAAGACATTAAGTATACTGTCCATAGACTGTATTCTTTAAAATTGGCTTCAGGCTTTGATTAAAGTTATATTCTCTTTTGGCCTTTGTTTTACTCGTGAATAAAGTAGAAATAGTTTAAATGAAGAATTCTTGAAATACATTAAAAAATGCATAAAATATGTCCTGATTTAAGTCAGTTAAATGTTATATAAGAGCTAGATTTGTTTTTTTTTCTTGCAGGTACTAATGTTTGTGCCAAGAATAATGGTGGGTGTCATCAGCTTTGCCTCTACCGGGGCAACGCGCAGCGCACGTGCGCTTGTGCGCATGGCTACCTGGCCAACGACGGGGTCACCTGCCTGAGACATGAAGGCTACCTCTTGTACTCAGGAAGGACGATATTAAAGAGCATACATCTTTCAGACGAAAGCAATTTAAATTCACCAGTGAGGCCCTATGAAAATCCAGAGTATTTCAAAAATGTGATAGCTCTCGCTTTTGACTACAGTCTGAAAGGAAGAGGCACTAACCGCATATTCTTCAGTGACGCACACTTTGGAAATATACAAGTCATTAAAGACAACTGGGCAGACAGAAAAGTGTTGATTGAAAGTAAGTAAAGATTTTTTTTTTCCCCCAAACACTTTTTTCTTTCAATGACCTTTCCTAAATGAAAAGTTGGTATCATGTCATTTTATAGAGTAAAAATGACAGTACAGTTGTGCCACAGTTAGTACAATAAGTGTAATTGATCTCAATGCATTTTAAAATTTTATTTTATTATTACTGCTTTAAAGGGTTTTTTAACAGCGATATGATATACGAAGCATATTCATTAAAAACAAAGGTGATAATGGTGTTGCTTGATTCATATTGCTGTGATTGTTAGAAGTTATTCTACAGAAACAAGACTTCATTGTACAATGTCTAGCCATGAAAAGTGCCCTAATGCAGTGAACTTATGTTTGGTAGAGATATTGTCAGATACTGCAACTGATGGAACCAGGTCGTTGGGTGTTTCTGTTTACTATGTTTCTTTCTCTTCTTTGCTTTTTTAGATTACTGATAGGTTTTTCTTGAACTCCAGTTCATTTTCTATCTGAGGTGTTTTATGAGGCTTTTTGTTGTGGAAAACTCCCTGTTTAATTTAGTTGTTTGTTGGAGTCAAAAAAAGTACAAAAAAGTAATGGGGAAAATCAGAAGTATTTCTATGTAGAACATTTTGTTGTTTTTGTATCATTAGAAATTGATCTAGAAAAGACATAAACTAAACAGTTGTGAACTGAGGAAACTTTATTCTACAATTTACAATAGATAAACATGTCATTACACGCGTCTATGCTGTGGTTACTGAAAGGTATTGCCAATCAAGATAACTGCTCAAAATAGTGCTTGGAAAAGGATATTTCACATAAGATATGAGGCCTTTATTTTGAGTTTTATAATGGTTCATTGTTAGAAATTGATTTTATCCACTTTAAGGCATAGTGAAGATGAAATAAGTTGTAGAGATGTTCTCATTGCTGCCAACAATGTCTTAAGGCCTGGGGATTCAGAGCTGAGATTACCTGCACAAGAGACACAAAGCACGCAAAGACATGTGCAGTGATTAAGTACAATCAGTATTTTAACTCTGCTGTGATAGGAAAACATGAAAAGTGTTCAATGAAAAACACTGGAGAATTTTTATATATAAAAGAACCAAAAATGAAGCAGCAGTGCAGATACAAAATGGATTTCTAAAAGAAAAATATAGTATTTTTTATTACATTATAATAGATGTTATACAAGAGCCAAAGACATTCCACAAGGTATATTTTAGAATTATAATTTGAAAAATATGTAAATAGTGTTTTCTACTAGTAATCCTAATACACCAGATTTTACTTTTCATTAGCAGAGTCAGCACTCTGAATAATAAAATGTCAGATGGCATCTTTTATCCTTGCAAAAATATAAGAGTATATACTTGAGATATGTTTCTGAACAATATTGTTTGTGTAGTAGAAGTGCTTTGGTTGTGTTTTTGTTTCAAATGAGAAGGCATATCACTTCCCTGAATATATGCTCTGCTGCTCTCCTTTCTGTGTTTTAAGACCTTTTATTTATGTTGAGTCATTCACTTAAACTGGCATTTTTGTACTGTTAATCCTTCTTCTCCACAGGCTTGGTAACTTTTCTCTCAGTGCAAAATAGAAATTATTCCATGTAATCAAAAGAAGTATTTCTTGGTGTTGCTTGATGGAATGCAATGATTTGACTAGCAGTGGCATCCATAAGGGAGAAAGGAATGGTAGGATTAATTGACGTTGGTGTTTCCATTCACTGTAAGACATTTTAAATTGTAATATTTTACTATTTCCATCTTGACTATGTGTGATTACATAGGAATTGTTCAATGGAAACCAGCTGACAGATTTCAATGAGAATTTCTCTACCTTGCTCAAAATTACATTTTTGTCATATGTTACATTTTTGCTCCAAAATTATTGGTAAATATTTATTGTAATTTTTCTTTATATTAGAAAGAGAAACTATTAAAAATCCTTACTTAATACTTAAAAATACTTAGTATGGTTCTATCAAATGTGCAGCCCCTTTCTACTTCATTAAGTTCATGCCTGCAGTTCACACAAAACATTACTCAGCATTTAACTCAAATAGTGAAAGAGAATATGATGTACAAGATACTGTTGTCACAGATTTCTCTTTCACTGCATGCAGATCTTCTGCTCATAAAGAATCCATTAGCTGATGTGTTTCTACCTCACTGAAATCAGATATGCCACTCAAATCAAACATATTATTGAACTTTTCTGCCCACTAAAAACAGAGTTATGATATATAAAGAGTCCTTTATTAAACAGGTTTCCAGTTCACTGAAAACAGATTTACAACTCACGAGCAACCCATTATCTAGCATGTTTTTAGCTCACTGAGAACAGATTTACTACCCAGAAACAACCCATTATCTAACATGTTTCCAGTTCACTGAAAACAGATTTACAACCCATACGCAAGCTATTATCTAACACAGTTCCAACTCACTGAATATTGATTTAGAATTCATAAACAACCCATTATCTGACAAATTTTCACCTCACTGAACAGATTTGCAACTCATAAACAACCCATTAGCTAACACATTTTCAGCTCACGGGAAGTAGATTTACAGCAAATAAACAACTTTATCTAACTTGTTCCAGTTCACTAGAAACAGATTTAGAACTCACCAAGACCCGAGTACCTGATAGGATTCTGTCTTCATCAGGAAGGAAGAACAATAAAAAACACACATGTAGCGTACACAGAATGCCATAACTTAACACCTTTATTTTTGTGTGCTGTAGCTTCTTTCCAGTGGAGTTTTTTGCAGCCTGTGATCTGTGCTCATAAAATGAGTTTTATTTCCTTCAGTCAATAAGTAAGAAAAGTTTTTATGGTAATGAAGAGTAACTGGATGGAATTAATATTTCCTTGTCTACACCTGACTGCCTGTTTTTCGAAAATGCTTCTTGCTGTAGTGACTCTCAAAGTACTCTTTTGGGTGATCAGTTACTGGTTCAGTATCCCTTGTGATTGTATTGCTATCTGCAGCTCATGTAAGATTTAATGCAGTCTACAGGTGGTTTTAAAATTAGTTTAGCATCCTAGTGCTAACCATTTTAAATGTGTTAAGTGATATGATTATGATCTGTTTTATGTATTTTGGCCTATTAACCAGTTATTCCAAGGCAATTGCAAGAAATTTTTATTTAATTTTCCTTTAAATAGACACTACCAGGAACACCTATGAAGAAATGGGTGCATATATGGCTAGGTGATCCCATCACTATTCCACTTGAGATGCAAAGATTAATCGAGCATCTAGTTCACTATACTGGGATTAGATTACTTATGTGTCAAATCTGTTACTTAAGTTCGCTGTACATTTGTGTACTTTGGTATCTTCTTGTGTTGTAAAAGCTCTTTGAACCTGTGTAGAAAAAAATTCTTACAGTCTCACAAAGTCCCAGATACTTTTTCTCCCTCAGAAACCATGGAGAACCTTCATGGAAACACTATTGTTTTCATAGTTGATAGTTTTTCATAGTTTTTTTTTTTTCATGATAGTCCCATATAAAACAAAGCAAAATTCAACTGAAGGGACTATGTGACCTGCCTTCTAACGTTCAAGTTTGAAGAATCCTGCAGGATTCCCCTTTGCAGAGAGGAATATTTTCAATTTTACATAAGCTTTCTTGAATTTTTGCTTGTGAGAACGAATGCCTTGACAAATCAAATCTTAATTCATTTATTAGAGGATTTGTATGAAATTGAAGTAACATGTTTAAGACCACAAAAGGAGATACAAAAAGTAGCAGAGTCAAGAGTTTAAATTAGTGCTTCGGGATGACCGTTTCGGAATATTCCCTTTGGAGTTTCTGTTTGACCCTACCTGAAGTAGAGCACTAAACTGTTGCAACTCTCTCTGGGAAGATCGATTACTGAAAATCTAGATCAAAAGAGGGGAACAGATGACTGTACAGAAAGAAAGTGCAGAAATAGTAGCATTTAAAAGCACTGAGTTACATGAAGAGGTGTTTGGAAATCTGACATGTTTAAAATTACTGCAAGTTATCAGAAGAGAATACTTTCAATCTTTGTAGAGCTAATAATATGATGATCTTGGTCCCATATGGAACTGAAATGGAACTAGAAGTCCCAGTTTGACACAGAGGAAGTCAGTGGAAGAGCATATATTATGCAAAGGCTCAATTGTTATGGTTTTGCTAGAGCAAACAACTAATGGGAGCCTGAGATAAAATAAAATCAGGATAGTCACCAGTACCCTGTAGTCTGTCCTGGGCTAAACAAAATTCATTTCCAACTAGGCTTTTTTTTTTTTTTTTACCAGACTGAGTTGGTCTATTAAGTCAAAATTGAAGTAATAGGGTGGGGATAATCCTTGCTTGTTCGTTCTAATAGTATTTGAGATTAAGACCTAATTCTGCTCTCATCTTCACTTTTGCCTTCCTCTTTGTGTGCCTGCCTGGGAGCAGAATGCCAGAATCAAGACAAAAAATGAGTAGTTGAGTGGCATACCTACATATTTAGAAAACTGGATCTTCACTTGCATTGTGCAAAGATTAAAACTGTTTTCATTTTCCTGAACATGTTTCTAAGCATTGTGTTCATCTAAGGAAAAGTTTTAAAAAGAAAGTTTCTGCATGGAAGCTGGGACAATATCATTTTTTATCATGGAAGTTGAAGATAAAATAAGTGCATGCGTCCACCTGCTTCAGTGGATCTTTGGGAAATAGTGAAGTGTTCGAATAATAAATTCATTCTCTATTTAATCTGGTGTCACTTGTAAGTTAGAAGAGGAGAGAGAGTAAATGAAAGGGAAAAGGAAGTAAACGAAGAAGCAAAAGGTATATTAAGATGAATTACTCTGTGAGCTCAATGTCTTTTTTTCCAGTTATATAAACAACAACTAACACATTTGGCCTGTGTCAGATCTTTCATGGAACGAGAGGAAGTGTAATACACAAAAATTGTGCTTGGGTTTTGAACTTCAGGAGCTAGTGTCTATGGAAGGCAAAAATCTATTCACTGCTAACAAAGTGTCAGATCCTGTGATGTATTGCAAGGCTCTTTAGAGTGTGAATCTTTTAAAGGTGTTTCAATGTGTGCCACTGTTCCTTCTAAATTGGTCCAATTTAACTGTCAAAAAGGCATTTATGTTCCCATTTCTCTTACAGAGAATTAAATTTAGTACACTGTGTGAAGTCCTGTTAATTTTTTGAGCTTTTTCTTTAAAGAAAGAACTTTTTAATCTGATGAAAATAAATACATGAAAAGTTATAGTTGCTCTTCAATTTGTAAATAGGTTGCATTACTATCATAAATATATATGCATATATTATTAAAATAGTAAAATGTAGTTCTGTATACTTTCAGTTTTAAAGGAGAAGAAAGTTAGGCTATTTTAGACTATTTTAATTTAAAGGAAAATTTATTATTACAACTGCTATCTTGTTAGAAAAAAAAGAAAAAATTAAGCTCAAATCATGTAAAATTTGAAATAATGTTCTTAATTATCTTGGCTTGAAATGTAATCTCTTTGATCAGATACACCTTTTGCCTAGATTGGTCTCAGTAAGAGAAAATGTTTATAAAAGTAAATAATTTGTTTCTGCCATCTCGGTGAAATTAAGCAAAAAAGTATTTCCAGGAAAGTTTGCATTGACTGCAACTCCATTTAGTGAACATGTAAGTGTTCACCAAGCATAGACGAGTGATGTGCTGCCTGTTTCTGAGGTCCAGCTTCACACATCTTGTCCGTGTCCATGCTGTGATTTACCACTGTTGATACCCAGATTCCTTTCCACAAGTGGTGTGACTTAGGAGTGCGGGCTACACACCTAGGAATCCCATTCTACTTCAGACTGGAATGCTAAGTTATATCCATGGAGATGCTCTTGGTGTTGTGAACCTTGGATGCTTTGAGGAACCCAGAGCTTGTTGTGTTTGTGCCATTTTACTGTATTTCATAAGGTGGTTTTTTTTTGTGCCACAGCAAATAGCATGGTTTAGTGTTATGCAGTTCTTGAAAAGTGATACAAGTATTTGCTTGCTTGATAAAATAACTGATTACTGTAGCCCAAGCTGTTTATGCCAAATTTGATATATTCTTTTTGATAGATATTTTCAGTATGTTGTCCTATTTTTCTGTATGATTGATGATTGAAGCAATTAAGAAATAATATTTGCATCTAATTTTTTAGACAAATGTACCTTATCTTGTTAATCATTCTTTAATTATACCTTATTATTGTCTCCTCCGAATTTTATGTGCCAGAAATAAGTTACTACTTTATAGCTACTTGACCAAAGTAGAAGAGTAAAGACTTAATTAAAATACTGTTGCAGTTAGTAGTTTAAAGTCTTAGGGTGTTTTATGGCTTTTGAGGCATTCTTTTCACCTAAGATCAAACAGTGACCACCTGGTGTCTGTCAGCATAATGCTAAGCAAACAGATTGCCAGAAAACAGTGTCATCTTCTATGACCAGTCTGGTAAAGGCACTGCAGGCTGTTTCCTGAAAGGTAAGTGTGAAATGTGGTTGGGAGAAGATGTAATTAAAGAAGATTATGCAAGTGTTTAAAATTAAGTGCATTTTCCAAAGTTCTGATATCTTAAGTTCTCCTTATGCTGGGTTTTACTGTCATGATGGTTTTCTGTGTAAAAAGAAAACACTGTTGTTTCATGATGTTGAAAAATCTTTTCTCGACTTCTCCAAGGAAATGGAGTAGGTGAGAACATGAAATAAAAGGAAAGAGCTACTTCAACTGATGCAGTCCTTGTTAAAATTAGTTTTCACTGTAACCATTGTAGGAAATCTTTGGAATGAAAGGCAGAAGATCAAAACCTAGTGACTTGGGAAATACTGTGCACGTTACCCAAAGTCAGTGGCTAGAACTATTAGATGATTTAAACATTTTATTCCTAAGCATCTTAATTCTGTATTTGCAATAACAAGGGGGCTCTAATCTGAGCTTTTCACTTATTGATTTGTTGCTTGTCTGTTCCCTGGGAAAGTCAGATGAAGATCAGAATGACAGTATTTATAGGCTGCATCTCATCTATGGATGCAATCCATCTTCGTTACGTTCAGTAAAAGTGATAGATGGCATTTGGCAATGTAATGATGTGATCACTCTACCATTGCTTTAGTAAATCATAAGCTGTTGCATTCTCTTGTGTAGATATTTAATCAGTTATACACCCCATTACTGATTTAATTCAGAATGTCAGTGGCAGGTGAATAATGTGAGTATTTGTATATTAATATCATATTGTATTAATGTTCCTTTCATTTAAGTATGCTATTCATGTGAAAATCATAAACTGTTGCTTCATGGCTAGAATAAATTTAATCTGTGCTGTAGGCATCTAATGCCATCAGTGTTTTAATTCAATATGTCAGTGAAACAAATGTGTTTCTTTTCATTTGCAGTTTCTTTATGCTTTAGTAATTCAGAGTATTTTCCAATGCTCTGAAAATATGAAGCTCAGAATAAACAAGTCACTAATTTTCCTTCTGTCATTTGAGGATGAATCTGTAGCACCAAACAGCACCAAGGAGCTCTTATTTGATATGTATTTAAAGGAATAGAATATCTGATGATATATGAATTGCAACACAAGTACATATATATA
>JAUBOD010000908.1:1031367-1049133 GCA_032353885.1 Nothura maculosa
TTTCATAAAGGTATTTAAATTACAAAATGTTTTTATGGTGTCTTTTTATTGTTGCTGTTATTTTGATTTCAATACAGTTTGATGTTTTGGACTAACTGGAATGAGCAACTCCCAAGCATCATGAGATCTACTCTCTCGGGCAAGAATGCACAGGTTATTGTTAGTACAGATATTCTCACACCAAATGGACTTACCATTGATCATAGGGCAGAGAAACTCTACTTTTCAGATGGCAGCCTGGGAAAAATTGAGAGGTGTGAATATGATGGATCACAGAGATACGTAAGTAAAAGAAAATCTTGGAAATATTTGTTATAAAGCTGTATATTCCATTAAATATGTTAGCTACAGTTAAATGAAAAAAAAGTGCAACAGGACCATGAGTTGCATAAGTGTCTCGTAATTCATATTATTGATCTAGTGAAATATTTTTTCCAGGATAGCTGTTCCTCTTTATTGGTGTGCTGTCCAGCTTGATGAGATCTCTGTTTCTGTGAAATTATACTAATTCAAATAATCATTCCAAAATTCCAGTCATCTCAGATTTTGTTTCAGCAAGGTACTAGAATGAGCCACCACTGAGGAATGCTTACAACAGAAATCCCTTTTTCATCTCTGTTTTGTTGTTTTCTCGTTTCATTTAGGTTAATAGAGAAGCTATATAGTAGAACATGAAATGGTAATGTGGCTTAGTACTGAGTTTCTTGCAGGTAGCATATTCTGTGTTACTCTACTGACTATAATAATCTAGTAAAAAGATCAAAAAAAATTAGAAGTACTGAATTGTTTCCTCTGAAAAGAATGTGAGATTTCACTGGGTTTGGTATGAAGTTGATAGATTTAATGCTAGTTTTTGGTTGCAGTGATATTCCTTAAAGTTCAGAAGACTTTTTTTGGTCCTGAAGTCATATGCAGGGTTTTGTTTGAGCCAGATTAACTTGTATTGGCACATATATTTGATCTTTCTATTTGGAAAGATGCTTAATGTCTTTACTTAGTAACTTAAAGCACGTTCATGTTTTTCAGTAGTGTATCGTAGTGTTTGGCAAGAGGAGGCTCCTTAGCTAGTTTCTACTTTCTCTTCCCATGAAAATCAACTTGCAACTCTTCTTTTTAATTAATTTGTGTGTGTGATTTTTCAGGATCATTTAGAGTGTAAATTAGACAGTAGTAAAAATCAATACTGTAGAGGTAGGAGACAAGGTACAGGGTGAAGGATGTTTATAGGCAATTTTTTCCTGAACTTTTCCCCCACACCTGGCCAGTGGCACCTGCCTTTGGTCGAAGTGATTCAGGGAAGGGAAAGGAAGAGAAATTTCCTTTCTTTTGACTAAGTAACTGGCCTTATGTGGGACGTTTAGTGGACAAGAAATTCTTTACATGGTGGAATTGTTCATCTAGGCACAGATAGTATTTTCTATTTTTTTATTTTGCCAATGAAACAAAATCATTGTAAAAGTAATATCAGTAACAAAGAACACCAGGCTGAGCCAAGTGTGTGTTTTAAGATGACTAACTCATGTACATAAGAGTTACAAGTTGCCAAAATGTAGGGTTTTTTTCTCTTCCCTGCTGTCCAGGTCATTTATGTGTGTCACGGTTCCACAAATAAGTTCTCAGACTTATTTAAAAAAAGCAGTAATCAATACAGAATAATAAATCTGGCGTACTATTTTACATTTTATATTTTTAATTTGAAATAACGAGATGCAGTAGGTAATTTTAGATTAAAGTTGTACTCTACATGATAATACTATAACTTCTTCTTTTTTGGTAAAGGATAAGCCACTTCTGTGAGACTTGCCTTAAGATATCCATGTAATATTTATTTTTAAGCTGATTTATTTAATATTTGTTCCATTATTTTATTAGGCAATTGACTTAAAGTTAATATTGGTTTTAATCTTTTTAAATGTAATTTTCTATACTAGCTTTTGTTGTTCTGTTATGGACCTGTAAGTAAGCTTCTCTATCTTTACAAGAGGAGAGAGCCCTTAAAACTCTTTAAAAGCTTTATTAGATTGCTGCACCCATTTAGTAAGTGATTTCAAAGAGCCATGTTATCAGTAAGTCATTTAGTACAGTTAATTAAAATGTATAAAGGCATCTAATTCTATAAGTTGACTCATTACCTTCAGACATTCATTTATATTTATATTAAGAAAAAGAAAATCCTTCTATAAAATAAATCTCAAGCTTGACTGTGCTAAGAATTGTTTTGAATCTAACTCTTAAATACAATCAAATAAGGAGATTTGTATGTGTAATTCTGTGAGGAATTCTTTTTCTGCCTATACATCTTACAGATATCTCAAACATAGAACAGACTATTGTTATAACTATATGTTATAACAAATGTTGTCTAGAGCACTGAAAGACTTAGATTTGCAGTTAAAATTCAATTTGCATTGCCCTCTTCCTCCCATTACAGGAAGCAGAGAGGACAGTTAGTGTTTAGAACTCAAAATACTTCATCAGCCCAATGCCCCATTATGCCATCTTGAAAGATATAGTGTGAAATGTCTTCTTACTCACTTCTGCTGGAAGAGACATAAGTGGTAGGGATCTCTCTTATTCAGCTTGCCTGAGTGCTTTAAGGTTCTGCATTCTACTTGAAGTTGCAAAATTTTATCATTTTAGACATATTATAAAATACATCAAGACAGAGCTCTCTATATGACAGGTTTTATTTTATACATCAAAAAAAACCTTCAGGTTTCTCATGCAGCAAACAGTGCATTGTCTTTTTCAACTATCTGCACATTCAGTCAGTGCCATGTTTCTCAGTTCTGTGACCTAAGCCATAGCTGATGGCCTGATTTTTCCAGCTTTCTTCCCGTTCCACAATCTGCTGCTTGCTGTTTTTTGTCTTTTGCATTAAATGACTAAAATACAGCACTGCAATCCTTTCTGTCAGTAAACAAATGTGGACTTCACAAATTAACCTCCTATTACATTGTAGTCTATATTTCAATCCCTGCGAGAACTTTTCTTATGTGTTCAAAGCAATACTAGGAAAAATGAAATTTCATGTACAACATCTATGGAATAGTGATGCTTTTGAAGCTGTGTCCTTTGTCCTACCTCTGGTAGGTCCTACCTCTTCAGCACAGCTAAGACACCCTCAAGTGAACACCAGGCAGCACATGCTGCATTTGGGTGATAAACTGGCCTCATGCATGTGGTGATGAACTCTGTGCTTCGAGGTGGGATAAGTAAAGACAATTTTCCCTTTATTAGAGCTCACAGGGAGTGCTGAGTGCATTTGCTTCTGTCTAGTCACCAGTTTTATAAAAACTTCCAGTAAGTTGATTATCTTGGAGTCTTTACCGTTCACTTGTTTTGTTTTCTAAGTGACTGATAACTGCAAAGGATATTAGAGAAGGAAATGATGGGTGAACACACAATCTCAGTATGCTTCATTTCCTTACGATATTGAGCTAAAAGCTGTTGAGAAATTCCTATGTATCTGTTGGATGGATTTGAAATTAGTGAAGATTTGGATCCTACAGAAATATAGTCAAGTTGAAAAACCTCTTCAATACTTGGTTTGCACATAGGACCAGCGACGGTAAGTCAGGCAAAAGAGCACTGAGGAATAGCAGGTGCCTGAGGAAGAGCATAGGAACAAGGCAACTTTCATCATTAACATTGTCCTGTGACAATGACATCCGCTGAATATATTTGAAGGACATTTTTTCCTTCATTTTTAAACCGTCTCCTGCTATTTTTCTTTGATTAGAAGAGAGAAGAAAAAAGAAAAGAAAAAAGAAAATGATTCCCAGTCCTCCTCTGTGCAGTTCGTGGCTTTACAGATCCCTGCTCAGCTGTCTGTGAGCAGTTTTTCAGAGAACTGTCACTTCAGTGACCTCAGTGATATTTTGCCCACGTACATCGTATTACCTTCATGTCCACTGAATTTCATTGACTAGTCACTTCCCTGTCTGTATTGTGAAATAGCTCTGAAGATATTTACCATTGCTCCTTACCTTCAATCCTTATGAATATTCTTATCCTTATGTATAATTCAGTTTTGACAGCAAGCTTTATCACTTCATCATCTAGTCTCTTTTCATTTATAAATATGTTAATTAGAATTATTAATGAGTTTTTTTCCTCCGATCAGATGTAGTGCTAAGTATTTTTGTCTCTGTATTTATCCAAATGGAAACAGAGTAATAGTGAGAAACATATAAATTTGCAATTTGAAAATAACGATTTTTCTTATGCTTGAACAGTGTTCACTGATTCTCCGTTGGCTTTCCTTTCTGTATTATATACGTGGATATACCCCTTTTCTGAAGGGATGCAACAACCTTCTTGTGTCTTGATACAAATCAAATTATTATCAATAGCTAAAAGAAAGAGATTTAAAAAGTATTGGCTTCCATCATTATTTTTACTGTAGACAGGTAAGCTGAAAAGAAAAAATTGGCCAACTCTTTTCATGCTGAGTACTTCTCCCAGGCCATCCTGGGTAAGACTATCTCTGTCCACTGATAGCTGTAGACACTGTTGAGAAGAGTGAATGAGTATCAGCTTTATCAGAGATGAAATTCAGAAGCACAGATGACAGAAACACTTAGCGCAAATACAGGTCTGACAATTTGCTCAAATACAGCAAATTTGCTTGACACTGAATCCTCTTAACTATGATATAATTATCTGATTAGTATAAATAATTTTGACAGTATCTACCTAAGATCTATATCTACATGTCATGTGTGCTCATGTGTATTGAAATACAATTATGTCCATTAGTAACCTGTCAAAACACTCTTTGTGCCTGACCTTGCCTGCTGTAATTAGCACTCTTTCCGTGCAGTTCTTGAGTGCAGGTTGGCATAAGCTCAGTCCAGGGTCATTCAAAAAGGTATTTTGGGTGCAAGTCTTTCTGGTTTGGAGATGCTAACAGTTTAGCGTAGATAGAGCCCTGTTGCATATCCAGACATGTTCTTAGGCAGATCTCACTGACATAGATCTGAGCAACTGGCACTAAAGCAAACTTGGTGCTAAAGTCTGCATTCTTAGGACACCTTCATCTCCAAGGCACCAGTCCAGGGAGGCGAAGACATTGATGGTTATAAAAACATCAACAACAACAACAATCTCTCTGAGGTTTTAAAGGAAAGATAACCCTTTTGTGGTTTTATCCCAATTTGCCTATGCTAAGCCACAATTCTAGTGCAGAAATAATGACCTCTTTCCAATAATTTTCCTATTCAGTCAAAATTTTCGACTAAGGTCTATTTAAAAAGTGTATACAGTTCTTCTAATCAGAAACTATATATGTTTATTTTTTAATTCTGATATATAGAAAAATCGTACTTTAGAAAAACTGTAATATACTGTGATTAATTTCACTGTATTTCTACTTTCAAACCTACTATATAGTAATTTGCAGTGATTTGCAGTTTGTATTTTCTTTCTTGGTTTTAAACTCTAATACCTTACTGTATTATAATGATTTAGGAGATTTGTTGCTGTCATTCAGTAATCATAATGCATTTAAGAAATATGTATTATCTTGGGTTGAGAGTTCTACTATGGTAATGTTAAATGCTCAAATTGATTCACAAAGTCTTAAAGTTTTAGAATTTTCAGCCACATTACAGTATCTCCTTTTCTATGCTTCTGAGGTGTTTTTTTTTAACAATCATATTTATGTAAATTGTGATTTTTTTTGTCTTAGGGAATAGTTGCCTAGAGCAATAGATTGCAAAATATTTAAGTTCTAAAACTTTGAAGTGAAATTAAATAAGTTAATTCTCGTAGCATTCTTGTGAAATATTTTAAGTGATATTATCTTCCATTTCCATTTGCTTTAAGTATAAAGGAGTGCTTTGACTCAAACTATGTGAAGTGAAATGAGTCAGTGTTTGCATTTTTAAGATTTGTTATTCAGAAACAACACTCCTTTTCATGTTTCTCTCCTGTGCTTATGTATTCTAGGTAATTGTCAAATCTGGACCAGGCTCCTTTCTCAGCCTGGCTGTATATGATGATTATATATTTTGGTCAGATTGGGTGAGAAGAGCTATTCTGCGTTCCAGTAAATATACAGGAGGAGACACAAAAGTCCTTCGTTCTGATATCCCACACCAGCCAATGGGCATTATTGCAGTTGCCAATGATACTAACAGCTGTAAGTTACAAAAACAGATCTGTTGCTTTGTTAATTCCATTCATTTCAAGGTATTATCTTAATTTTAACAAAGATAAAACATTTTGCTGTGCTTTATCACCTTTTTTTATAGCAACGATTAAAAAAAGAAGGGACATATCCTTTTCCTCAAGTAAATAAATATTATGGAATGACCATGAGCATTCTGCTCATTTAATGGTGGTTAAATAATATATTTTCAAGTGTTTACAGTTTTTGATTGTGCCATGTCTTTTTTTTTAAATGACTACCTTGCTTATTTTTAATGTTAGCCTCTGGGGCATGTAAACATTTTAATATGTCTTATAAAACTGGAATTAGTTGCAAATGAATCTGAACTATGGTGATCTTTGCACTGTCAAAGACATTGGTCACTGAAATCTAATAAAACAGAGTCCATCTTTTATTGTTTATTTTTCAGGTGAATTATCTCCATGTGCACAAATGAATGGAGGTTGTCATGATTTATGCCTTCTGACTCCTGATGGCCGAGTGAACTGTTCATGTAGAGGGGACAGAATACTGGTAGATGATAACAGATGTGTGAGTAAGTAATATTGTCTGACATGATGCTTCTCTGTGGCATGATGCTGTTTAGTGTAATAATCAAAGACAGTTTACCTGACCCACTGGTTTGATTTTGTCCATATAGAATAATAGTGAAAAGAATTAATGGTAAATACAGGTTTATTGGAAGGGAGACTTTAAACATGGAGTTTGACTATCAAATGAAAGACAAAAACAAGAGAGACTCCATAGTTAAGCTGGAATTTGGGAATTACTTTTTTTTTTTTTTGTAACATAAGTGAAGGAGATAATAAAAATGATGGTAATTTCCAGATAATAAAAGAAATCACCTGCCCTTTCAAAGTGCAATTAGCCTACTACATTTTCCCAGTCTCAAAACTGGCAAACAAAGGTTCAGTAAAACTGAATGAGGAATTGGGTGATTAAACGGATAATAATACTACTCAGACTACTTGTTTCTGATCAAATAAACAGCTTTAGAAGGCATTAAGATGCTTTGTTTCTGAAAGTTGAGGTTTTGCCAAAGTTTGTAGTTAGACTTTAGCTGTGCACAGATTATACTGTAAATGTAGGATTTTTTACCTGATTTCTCTAAAGATTACTTTCTGTTGAACTTCAAATCTAATCAAGAATGTCTTTTCCTAAGATCTTACTAATCAGGATGCTTAAAAATGAAATAGGAAGAAAAAAAAAACAGAAAGAAAGATAAATGGATTAATATTTAGTGACTTCTGTGTCACTCATCATTAGGAAATTCTTAGCTTATCCAGAATCCATGTTTTCAGCACTTTTATTTTCTTCTTCTTATTGAATCTAATGCAAAAAAATGATTTCAAACTGTATTTACTTCTGTATATTTTGGATATTGAATTCATGCTGCAGTAATGATAATGGATGTGAGCAGACAAGTGTAATTATCGGCTTTCATTTCCCCATTCTTCCTTTAGAAATGTGCTGTATATTTTTCCTTTCTTTCAAATTTATGTCATTTATAACCATACATATAAAGCAAATGTGCAATAACAATGTTCACAGTAAAATCATTTTGGGTAAATACTGTGATACCGTCTTAGTTACTAACTAAACAAATAAAAATCAATATGCAGAAGAAAGATGAAGTCAAAAGATTAAATGCATCTTTTTCTCATGTAAAAGAGTAAATAGGATAACACATAAAATTCACCAATTAATTCTGCCAATTAATTTTTAAGAATAAAAACAAGTCAAGTACAAAGTACAAGTACAAACAGCATTTTCTTTATTGAGTGTTAGGTAATAACTTCAGAATTGGATATAGGACGTTGATCATGGTGGAAATACCTGCATACACACTAAGCACAGCCCCACAAAACAGTTTGAATTAACTGCTGGGTAGCAATAGATGTTTGCTTGTTTTTCTTTGATGTGCTATTTTGAAGACACTTTTAAAAGATCATTAAGAAATGATTGCATACAACTTGGTTGTTGTGTAGAGGCATATGTGGGAAGTAAAATTAAGTGAAAATAAGAGTCATTAAAATTCTTAACTGAATCAGTAATCACTTCTCTAAATGTTCACACAGTTATTGATGTTTGGCTGCATACATATCTTTATAGAATCCATCGTATCTTGGTTTAAAATTCAATCGTGGAATGCTTAGAATGCATGAGAATATTTTTCCCATTCTCTTCTCATATAAAAGCTATTAAAACTTATGTGTTAATATATTTTATTTTTAGGTAAAAATTCTACTTGTAATATTTATTCCGAGTTTGAATGTGGTAATGGGGAATGCATTGATTATCAACTGACTTGTGATGGCATTGCTCACTGTAAGGACAAATCTGATGAGAAACTTTTCTACTGTGGTAAGTCTCTGACTTTTTACTTAGCTTTTCTAATAATCTTATGTTAATTTCTAGTATGACAATGTACATAGTGCTTGATTTAAATTGACTATGCTAAACATCTGTCTACACAGTGGAAAACTAATAGAGGTGTGAATCTGTCATGCACAAGGTCATAGACCCTTTGCTTCTTGATGCTTATGTATCAATGACATATGTATCTGAATTTCTTTTGCTGGACAATTTCATAACTTTTTCTGTGATTTAAAATGAATTTTCAATTAATTTTTCTCAAATGTGTTTTTAAATGGAAGGATGTTTTTACTACATATGAAATACCCAAATGCAATTATGTCCTTATACCTTCCAGAAAATAGAGGCTGTCGGAAAGGTTTCAAACCATGCCTTAATCGCCGCTGTGTTTCAAGTAGCAAAGTATGTGATGGTGCAAATGACTGTGGTGACAATTCTGATGAATTTGACTGTAAAGGTAAATGGCAGTTACTTCCAAGGTGATTTTCAAGTATTGCTTTGTACATATTTAGTGTATATATAGAGACATAGCTAAAAGTTGCCTGTAATTTTATGAGAATTATCAGGAATGAAAATTTCTTAGTTTTGTTCAAAAACAAGAGCAGATGTATACTGCTATGTTTAAGAGATCATATATTGGGACTGATATTAAGGTTTTGATTTACAGCTATAGCCCCCTAAAAGGAGGGTACTCTTGGCAGTGGAAAACTCAGGAAATACTATTGTTACTACTTCTGCAGAGGATTACATGGGGCAGCATCTTTGCTGTAGTCAAAAACAATGAAAGCTGTAAGATTTCTTCTCTCCATTTGCTGCAATATCTCCTCTTTGATATAGCTAAAGTTCTATTTGCTTGTTTTTCAAATGTCCTGCAAAGTCTGTATGATTTGCAAAACTTAACAGAATTATATTTTTACGTTTTAAAACAGGACATTTATATCTCTTTGAGGAAAAAAGTAGCTAGTAGAAAATGAAAATCCTTAGCTCCAATTAAGAAAGCTTGGATAAGAAATAACGCTATAGTGTATAGCCAAAAATCATGAACTTTAGTAATTTTCATGAAATTTCTTTGGAGAAAGGAAAAAAATTCATATTCAGGCATGTCATATGCCTGAAGTTGAGTAGATAGAAAGCATACAGGGAAGAATGCCAGCAAAGTTTTAAATGGAAGCAAACTGAGAACTTTGTAGATAGTGTTTCAAGCTGAGAGATTTATAGATAGTGCTTTATGAAATCACATAGTGATTATTTCATAAAGAGTTGGATTTCCTAGACAGTTTCAGGCTCAAGATTAATTTGAAATAAGCAATTTTAAAATCCAAATATTATACTTTCAACTTTAGGCCTCATATTCCTATTGAAGTTCAAGCTATGGAATGAACTATGCATTCTGGATCTAAAAAGTAGAATCTTTAAACATGATACATATAATACATATCTGAACCTTCCGTTCAGGACATAAATTTGTATCTTCTATTACCATATATTATAGATGCAGCTTGTGCTTCAACAGAATTCCATTGTGCAGATGGGATTTGCATTGGAAAATCAGCACAGTGCAACCAGGTCATTGATTGTGCAGATGCTTCAGATGAAAAGAACTGTAGTAAGTTAATGTTTGTCTGTTTCATCTTAACATCTGTTCTTCAATAATGCCTTGTCAAATGTATGTTAATTTGTAGTCATTACCTGTTGGGTACCTGCAGCTGCATGGACTGTACAAGCTAAAGCTAAACCAAACTCAGTCTTTCAATATGTATTAGATAATGTGATACAGTAATTTACTCTCTCTTTCCAGATAATACCAATTGTGCTTATTTTTATAAACTTGGAATAAAATCTACAGGATTTATTAGCTGTAATTCAACTTCACTTTGTATACTGCCAGAATGGATATGTGATGGATCTAATGACTGTGGAGATTATAGTGATGAACTGAAGTGCCCAGGTAATCATGAAAACCAAACCAAAAATATTTTTCTGGAAAAAGATTTTTTAACCACATTGCCAATTGGTTATTTATCCAATAGTGTTTAATAACATAGAGATACATATAAGGTGCTATACCATTTTTTTCATCAGTATTGTGTTGTTTATCAGATTATGCAAAGTATTACAAATTAATGATGCATTTCTTTGAACAAAACTATAATGTCTAGCTTCCTGTTTTCTCCAGGTTAGATCTATCATTAATCATTTTTATTATTTAAGTTAAACTTCTGTCATCAAAATGTCAAGCTCATCAAGCTTCAGCATGATCACTCAGTAACTTTTATTAGCTAGTGTTTTAGTGGATGTTATTTCTTTTCTTGTTTGCATTTTTACTTTCTTTTTTATTTGTTGAGGTAGTTAAGGTGGGCTGCCGGGGTAGATTTCAGGATTATTGCTTTTTGGAGTTTTTTTCTACTCTTGTGCTAGTACTAGGATATCGCTGTACAATTAAGTTCCACTCTGGAGCAGAACTTGTAGGCTTCCATAAAAAGAAGAGCTATTTACTGCTGTAGATTGCACTATTTTTCTTGCAAGATGCTGCCTCAGTTTTCCCTATTCCTGTGCTCTTGTATGTGAAAGAAAGTGCATCCCTATAGCATCTAGGAATAAAAAAAATCATGATCCTAATGTCTTGACAAAGGAACACTCACAAATAACCGCTCAGCAAAAGCAAAAGGTAATTTTGTGTTTCTTGTGTGAAACAAGTTCATATAAAAATATCTGACTTTTTTTGAACTTTGATTTTTCTTTGTACTTTTCTTTTTTTATGAAAAGTAGAGTGCCAGCATATTATTAGTAATATTTTTCAGCATACATAGATATCATAATGAAAATCTGAAAGCAAGCCACTAAATTCATGAGATTTATTTACATAACTTCTACTAGAATCACCAGAGTAAGTGTGAATGAAATACAGAATATGGCAAAATGTTTTCAATGTTTTTTAAATACTTTTCCTCTCTGAGCTTTTTTAGTATCGAGGGGAGAAAATTTTACTGAGAGGTGGACTTCTGTCTATACCCATTAATTCTTATGAGAAAGACTTTATAGTCTTTAAGTAACCATACCCTTAGTCATCCTTAGTTGCAGTGGCCAAAAAGCCAAGACAATTTTGCATTTTTCTGTCAGGATAGGAAATCTGTCTGTGTTATCTTCATCATCTGAATATATATACATCTCTCTTAAACACACTAGATCAGTATTCGAAATGAACATTTTTTCCCCATGTCACTGAAAAAGACTTTCTTGATGCATTTTAAAATTTTTTTTGTTGATTTTCATAGTCTTCCTTGACCAATATCTCTTTCTTCTCTGGAAGAATAATTGTTATTAATCGTTAAGAACAAAATCATGTGTTTGTGCTGGTAAATACCATCTATTTTTTTGCATGTAGCACAGCTCAAGATAGATTTACTGCATTTTTTTAATCTATAGAAATTTTCTATGCCAAAGATGATTCTGAGGGCAAGTTGACATAACTTCAATAAACTAATGTTGCATCCATTGTCCATTTGTTTCTATTACTTTACCTTCAAATATGTGCCAAGATGTTCCATCATTCTAATGTGTGACTGGATGCCTAAATCATTCCAGTACATCATGCTAGTGATTTCTCTTGCTATGTTATTGAAAACTGGATGACTTTGGCACATTAATTTTTTGAGTGTTTTCTATATTATGCATTTAGTAATTCCCTTTAAATATTTTGAATTTGCTTCAGTGTCTTTGTTCTTGCACAAAATTAAGGCAAAGAATTTAGTTAGGAGTGGCTGTCCTTAGATATTTTTTAATCTTATCCAGTCACCATAGATCTATTTATTTCTATATTCTCCTTTTGCATTCATACTGCTGTCGAAGCCATAAATAACCAAGCTTTAGTTTTTTGAGAAAATCAAGAGAGACAAAGGGCAAGAAAACAGTGTAGATAACTCTCATATATCAAGGGAGTAACAGAAAAACTTGACAAAGATTTCCAGTGATTTCCAGTTCTTGGAAATAGTGTGTATTTCCTGTGTTTTCACAAACACCGTGCTTGTTTAAGCTTTTGAAAATAATGTGTGCCACACACTTACTAATATTTGTATTTATGCTACAAAGCTAAATCTATGTGTTGTTTTTGTCTCTTGCATTTGTTTTCTGAACATTTACTACAGCAAACTAACTCTTACCTGCTACAAAGAAAGGCAGGCAAACAAGAACAATGTTTTCATTTTTGACAAAATTTAAATTTCTGGCTCCAAAGGCAATTAACTCCAGTTATTCAGTGCATGCATCAACTGTAGCCTATCCAGAAGAACGTGGAAAAAGAAAATATTGCCACAATTTGCTTGGCAGACTGATCAGAAAGAAGGGCTGTACCTTCAGCTGGTTACATGCAGAAAACAGTGTTGATTTTACTGACCTCAAAATCTGTGAACTGAACTATTTTCCTCCCTAGGTCTTTTTAGTTTTGGTTGGAGCTGGGTTCTGTTTTTTCTCTAACTATATGAAGTACCGCAGCTTCCTAAAGTACTTAGCTATCACTCTTCGCTAATATATGTGAGCACAATTCAATAATAGAAATAACATTTGCAAGCATAATCATCTTGCTATCATTAGTTTTTAGACATTTAGCAGAAATGTAATAGGCTCCTAGTCATACTAGCAGACACCATTTTACATTACATTCTTTATTTTATCACAGTTCAAAACAAACCCACATGTGAAGAAAATTATTTTGGTTGTCCTAGTGGAAGATGTATTCTGAACACCTGGCTTTGTGATGGGCAGAAAGACTGCGAGGATGGAGTAGATGAATTGCACTGTGGTGAGCATTTGTCTTATTTTTGTTTCTGTAATCACTGTAATCACTGCTGCACTTCAAATGTGTATTTATACATTAGGAATGTAAAAATATGTACTAGATATTAAGATTAATTTTTAGAGTAAAATCCTATTATTTTGAGTTTCTGGTGTTTTAAACCCTATCTACTACCAGAACAGAAGCCTTCGTAACATTTTGTTTTCTCCTGAAGATTTGTTTGTGTGCAGACTTTTCTATTGCTATATTGATTACACTAAGTCTTCATTATATTCATTAGAAAACTTTTATAAAGATAATTTGTTTCTTTCAATACAGTGTAATTCCAGGGGGCAATATCCAAAATAAACTCTAAGAAGCTTGCTTTTTATCAGAGGCTATACAATTATTATTATTTAGAAGTAATGGCAAAATTGATATTTCTCAGTAAAATACAGCATACACTGTGAACCAGGTCTGACTTTTCTGTCTTAGATCTCTTTAGATTTTTTAAGCACAACCTAATCAAAGAGCCATGGCAGTGAGAGCAGGTCTTTTTACTTCAGATTTCTAAGGCTAATGAAACAGGTGATTTGTACAACTAAATTGTAGCTGAACAGCAGAATCAGTTATAAGTCTTCCTATTTCCCGTTTCAACGAACGGGGAAATACTCAACCACATCCATGAAAGTAAGTTACACACACATATACCACATACATGAAAGCAAGTTACTCTCTGTTCTCTTCATTACATAAGTTCTAGTAATATGCACACATGTTTGATTTGCAACCCAATTTCAGTTTACTTTTTTGATGTTAAACTTAAAAATAAGGAACTACTATACACTATAGAATGTTGAAAATTTAGTCCTCAGCACATTCATCAAATGTAGCCTAATGTGGACATTTTGAGGGGTTTGTGCGTGTATATGTGCTTCTGTACAACATTATAAAATATTTTAGGCAATGTTTGTGGGTGAGTGGGAAAGGATTCTGCCGTGCTGAAAAAGAAAATGACTTAAATTTCATTTTTAAACAAAAATGGCTGGGGAAGGTGGAATTTTACTCATATACAAAATAGTACTTAAATCGTTTATTTAGCATGGTTTGGCAGACTGATTTTGAAATGCAGAAGCACATGATTAATTTAAATGTATGTAATTGAGTAAATGAGGCCACAGAATGAGAATAGGCAGCAACTTTTAAAGAGAAACTAAGATGACAAAAGTATTTGGTAATTCATACTGTGTGGTCTCTATCACACAATTATACCATATTTAGGCATATTAATGTCCTACGTAGGGAAGAGACTAGTGAAAGGTTGGTGATTCCTATTTTGATGATAAAAGTGGAGTGCCTAACAAATGAGGTGGCTGATGTCACTCCTAGATTCATCCTGTTCGTGGAATCAGTTTGCTTGCTCTGCACACAAGTGTATCTCGAAGCAATGGACTTGTGATGGTGAGGATGACTGTGGAGATGGCTTAGATGAGAGCGATGCTATCTGTGGTAAGAAAAATAATCTTAATTGCCTATCATGTCACATAACAGACTTTGAAAGAAAGTGATCCCATGAAGGTGATCAAAAAGGGAACAAACATAGCATCTCTGAAGGCCCTATGTTTTAAGGTTAAACCTTATCCAACCCACACTGCCTTGGTACAGGCTTTTTTATTGGTATTGTATGGTTTCTATATAATCTGTTAGTGTATGGCCCTCTGGCATGGACCAAATTGAGAATCAGACTCTTCTGTTCTCCATCCCTGACATAAACTCTATATATCTTTATTTGCACTTTGCATTTTGGTACCAAATGCCTGAAGACTCTAAACAGTCTTTTTTCTGGCTCTGTCTTCTATTCTTTTTATTTTTTTCTAGATACAGTGTATGATAGCATAATATTCCTCTCAAACTCATAAGTGTGAGAGAATTCAGATTTTTTTTCTTTTATTCTGAAGCTCGGTTGGGTAGGAATGTTGTGGTGAATTGTGAAAATAATGAAGTGAAAATAAATCTCGTTGACACATTTTCAGAGATATGTTTTTTTTTTCATTTGGTATCCTAATCAAACGTAGATGTAGAAATGTCAACAAATTAAGAGGATAATGGCAGAAAATATAGTAATATGTGAGCAAATATGAGTGAGTTGTTACTTTAACTTCAAGCTGGCATCCGTCTGTAAAACATTTTTCATAGTACTTGGGTCAGGCTGGAGGCAACAACTGTTTGACCAGGAAGGTGAAGCCTCTCTCTCCCAGTTAGGAAGAGAATCAGAGGAGAAGGGGTTACTTATGAAAAGACAAACATCTCAGCTAGGATTACTATAGAACAATGTAAAATCCTAAGAAACACCAAAACCTTAAGTTTAATTGGAAGTATGAAGCAGAAAGATAGGAAAAGTGAGCAGAAGAGGCCAAAGATCTAATTACTACTATGTTACTACTTTCTTTTTTTTCTTTTAATGTCTTTCAGGAGTAATTCCTTTGATCTTGTGACTTACAGTAGGTTATAGATTTCTTCTGAGAAGAAAGCCTTGCCCATAAAATTGTAGGGCATCCCTTGAAGAAGGAAATATCCACACTGGTTATGAAGTGAGAGTTAAGGCTACATTTCTTCTTAGTATTCTAAATCACTAGAAAAGAAAAGAGAGATCAAGATGAGTTTGAGTTTCTCATTCTTGAGAAACATACCGAGTCAATGTTTATTTAACATGAAGTTTAACTTCAGAAATATCCACAAATGTCAAATGAGTATAAGTAAAGAGAAGTTGGCCTTCATCCTGAATAAGTAATAAAATGATCAAATGCACTTTGAATTTTATTTTTTTCATGAATTTATAATCAAAATGAATGGAAATAAGCAGCATATTTATGAGGTACATTTTGACTTATCCAGGATAAGATACTACTTGATGAGTTGTGTAAAGGTTTATCTTAAAATAGAATGAAGTAAATCTCAGGATATAATAATGTCTGTCAATCCACACATATAGTGTTTGCTCAAAACTGATTTGTAAAGTTGGTCTATTGGACAGCTTTTGCAAAGAAATGTCAATCAGGGACTGTAAAGTGCAAAGTTTTGTCAAAATTTTTGTATAAAATACAGAATTACCCTGTATATCTAACACATTGTGCAGAACAAAATCTTCTTTCAGCATTATTGTAAGGTAAAAACTCCTTCCCCAGTCTTTACCCTTTAAGATAAAAAGAATCAGGTTGGTGAAGGTGGACACTGACAGTGTTATTTTCCAGCTTCGGCGACCTGTGCAGCAGACACGTTCAGCTGCTTAGGTTCCCACGCCTGCGTCCCGCAGCACTGGCTCTGTGACGGTGAAAGAGACTGTCCCAATGGAAGTGATGAACTCTCTACTGCAGGCTGTGGTATGTTCCTTGTTAAAAATGCCTGGTATTGCCTTTTCTAGTGCTTTTGCCTAGAAAAATGGTATCACATTCTGTTTGTGTCTGCAGTATTATACTGTTTTACTGTCAAGATTGTTAGTCCAGATTGACATGTGCATGCTTACATGCCCAGATCTTTCAGTGCTTCAGTCAGCCAAAGATGTTTGTTTTTTGTTAATATGTACTGATACACACCAGCTGAAGTATATTATATACTAATGTATGTGTGTCACTTCATATCCATTATTCCTGAGGTTTACTAATGAAAATTAGCATGTTGTTTTGACAGTTTTCTTTCCCTTCTTGAAGGAAAAAATGCTGCATGATGCTGCATGTCAGATTGTACATCCCAAAGGCAGAGGCAGCTCAGTCTGCAGTTTAGTCTGGCTACTTCTTCAACTCTTGGCATCTCTTACACTATAGACTGATGCTGCCAGTCTCCTGAGATGCATGCCTGGTAAAGGTGCCAGGAATTCAGTAATAAAAGATTTACTAAGTTTTGGGTTATCATTAGAGGTTCTGTTTTATCAGTGTATGTGAAATATTGAAATAACTGTCTCTTTAGTCTGTATATATGTTGAATATATATTTTATCCTTTATGGCTTCTAGGATATAGAACTATACAATGAATATGAAAGTATTACAGAAATTTTGTTCAGGAGCAGAGTGACACGGGAAGAACATCTATATTTTCAAACATTCTGTTTCTGAGAGGAGAGCATACTTTAATTGTAGGCAGCATCAGCTCTGAAGCCTTTTCTTGAGTTTACTTGAGATTTTATTCATCTTGATCTCTTTTGTACCTTTTTCTGCTATCTAGCTGTGCGACGTGCATGACTCAGATGTGATAGTTGTTTACATCAAATCGGTTGAGAATAAACATTTACTTCTCTTTTCATTTTTCTTGAAAAAGAAAATAGCTATATATCTTACTGCTGTCAGTTTTATTTATTTTATGTGCTGTATTTTCCTTAGCTCCTAATAACACTTGTGACGAGAATGCTTTCATGTGCCATAATAAAGTCTGCATTCCCAAACAGTTTGT
>JAUBOD010000908.1:1061089-1074272 GCA_032353885.1 Nothura maculosa
GTGTGTATAACATGCTGTTTTCAACCAAATTATAAAGTCCATGAAACTCAGTTATTAAAAGTAGAAGATGGATGTTCTGTGTGCTATGTGTCAGAAAGCAGCTAAAAGAAATATTTGCTCCAGACAGAGGAAGTCTTGAAATGCCCATTTGTCTGCTCAGCATGAGTCAGTCAGTGTAGTGTTACAAATGTAATTTTGGACTTTCCTGGTACGTGGGTAAAATAACTTTGAAAATTCTAATGTAATGAATTAAGCTTTATCACTAGGTGCTGTTTCTTAGTAACAGAGGTAATTTAAAAGTTAGTGTCCATTACCTCTGAGGTGTGTAAAGGTTTTTACAATGATGACTGTTTTTTCATATTCCAAATGGTGTAACTGAAGAACTTTTAATCAAAATATTTGACATGTTCAGTATTATTTCCCTTTTGCTTGTGTTCAGATGAAAGTTGGTATTATGTGAGTTTATCCTGGCAAAACCTTATGAACTTCAGCTTGTGTAGATAACCTCCTGTGTACTGGCTGAATTCCTCATGATAGTCTGTTTTTCTGACTCAGGAAACACAACCTCTTACTCTTCTGGGCATTATTCCTTAGAATCTGTGTGGTCAACGCTTAAAGAAGAAATAATATTTTCCTGTCTTGAGGATAACTATGTTTCTTGAAGACATACTGCCCACATGGATTGCAGGATCCATCTTCCTTCTGTAGTTCTGAGACGTTTTATTTTGTCAAAGTTAACTTCTGGATGGTTGATCTTTTTTCTGTTGTTTCTGTTTTCAAAAGATATTATCATATAAAATAGACTCTAAAGTGTTGGTGAATTGCACTATATAATTCATAAAGACAAATGGAAAAAAAAATTGGCTAATTAATTACATGAGTGTAATATACATTTTTTTTTTCATGCAACTGCAGTTTACCTGAATTTTGGTAATTTAGAGCTTAGTAGAAAGAGTTTTTACCAGAAATGCATTTTTTTAACTTCATTCTTACAGATGATAAAAAAAAATCAGATAATATTGCTATTTTTCTCTTTGAAATTTCTTATTTTTTTTCCATAGAAGAGTAGGCTTCTATAATTGTCAAGACAGTCCAGTCAGAACTTTGCAAATATCCGCTAACTAGGCCAGAAATCTTACAGGACTTTGGAGCTCTTCTTGGTGCTAGGGGCAGCAATGACCTTGCTTATCGACTTGCAGTTCAATGCTTCATTATGTAAACTGTCTTTAAAGCTTAGCCAATTTAACACTACAGCATTCACAAATGCTCTGCATAGGAAATGATTAAGCAAGCGCTGAAGCACTAATCTGGCTAAGCACTAAGCTGGTTTACGTCTGTGAGCTTTAAAAACATTTAAGAATTTGTCAGACTTAGCTGCTTTTGGTTCCCATTGCCCAGAGGAGATGCAAGCTGCACAGTTCCCCAGCTACCTGATTGCCTCGTACAGGTTTTCATACGCTTCGGAGCTCTTGAAACCCAGAGGTGCCTACATTTTCCCTTTTCACTCTCTGAAGAAGAGTATTTCACTCTAATGAAGCTATAAAAGTTGGATCAGATAGTCCAGTTTAGGAAGTACAGAAGCTCCTCTGAGCTGAGATTAGTCCTTAACTGTGCCGAGTTCTTTGATGTTTTATACTGTAACAACAAAAGTTGAGCATTTCATTTCTTCATTTTATATGGGCGTGAAAATTAGGCAATGAAGTGTTGAACCGTGAATGGAGTACTTGTAAATGACTACTTCAGTGCAAATATAGTTATCAGAGAGAAACTTTTTCTATACAATACCTGAATTTAAAAATTCTTTTTCTTTGGAATTGGCTTCTGCCTGACTCAAATGTTGTTTGAGATGATGATAACTATTATTATTATTCAGCTTATGAAATTTCAAATATTGCAAATTTTAAGACATTTTTAATTACAGAAAGAATATTTTACTCTAATTCTGAACTTCTGACTTTTATAACCATGTAAATCCAGTTATTTATGAAATTACCCCAATGTAAATGTAACAAATTGCAGAATCATAATTCCATATAATTTTATACTGCAGTATTCACAGCTGAAAAATTGGAGAAGTCTGAAAAGAGGATTTCTAATGGCAGAGGAGAAATACAAAATATTTATTTCTAATACTGGAACAAATATTCTCCTACTTTGTGTGAAGTCTGTAACATTGTTCGTTATAGCCACTACTGATAGCAAAAACCAGTACCATAGTTGCTTGACTTCTATTGTTGAGTTACAGATTTCATTTTCATGATTGTTCACATAAAAATCTCCAGATCACAAGGCCTTCTAAACATGATTATTTTATTGTATTATGTCTATTTATATGGCATATCAGGGAAAAATACATAGATTCACATATATTAAAGGCAATTCTTTCTATTATGTTACTCCAAAGTTACACAATTCAGGGAGCACAAAGACTGACAACAGGTTGGTTTCTCTATCTTAAACCATTGTTCAGGGTTAATACACGAAAATTTGGTTAGATTATAAATAACTAAAAATATTTTTTCTATGTACTCATTAAAAGATTGGCAGGCAATGGCTGGTAAGGTCCATGAAGTTCCCATATGTGCTAGAAATGCTCCAGCACAAGTTTTAAAGGATGGACATTAGCTTTCATGTGCTTGCTTCTGTCAGAAAGCTGCTAGAAGTGTGCACATAAAATACAGTTCAATAAAGCAATAAAAAGGGGAGAGGAGAAGTACCTTATCCTCAGTAAAGCAGAGTGCAGAATGCTGTGCACTTTATGTGGTGGAAGGTTTTTGAAAGTTTATTCTTCTCATGGTGCTATTTTTTTTAAGTCATATTTAATACTTGACTACCACCTATGTCTTGAAATGTTTAGATTGTATCTTAATGTCAAATGTCCTGCTTCATATATTTTGTGACCTACAACAAATTTTATGTTGATTTAAAAAAAAAAAATTAAAAACAGTGTTATACTAAGGATTGTACTAGTTTACCTATTTCAGTTACTTTCTTTTGACTGGCCATGTATCCTACTACTTAATGCTAGTACTTTAATTTTCTACTCTCCAGTTTGGATGTATATACTACATTCACAGAAAGAACTGTGTATGCATGCACATGACATGAAATATCACTAATTTTTATTAGTCATTTTCAGTGTTCATAAGGCTTCGATTAATGAAATTAACCTATCTATTCCATTAAAATTCTCTTCAGTAAGTTTGGCAAGGTGATTTAGTAAAATCTGTATTGATTAGATGTTATATACATGTGTTGTTGTCTTTAAAAAAAATCAATGTTTTAGTATAACTTACATAATTTTAATTAGGTCTTTATATATTTTTTCACAAATATAATTGATATGTCATTATTCACTATTACTTTAACTGGGCAAACTCTTCAAATCCATTATCAAAAGGAGTAAGTAGTTGCAGAAGTACTGAACAGAAATGGAAAGTCTAGAAACTGCTCAAAGAGTTTAGAAAATGAATATGGACAGATGTTGGTATGAGTGTGTAAAACAGTGGTATCATCCAGTAATTTAAGCACAATAAGGGAGCAACTATTTCCAGGTTTGTCTGTTTTGGAAATTGTCATCAGATTAAGTGATGTTTTCCTTTGAGTAGCTCCTCCTGGAAATTTCATCAAAGTTCTGCTTAAGGTTATGCCCAGATTGCAGTCTACTTTTTCTTTTTTTCTAAATTTTTTATTTTGTGTTCTCTAAAGCAAGCATTCCAAAGTCAAAATTGTCTCTACAGATAGGGGATATCCATCTAAAATAATATAGTTATTCTCAACATTATTTCTATGGCTGTGAAAGCTCTATATATTTGTATCATGTTAACAGATGTGTGTCCAACCCTCAATGGCAGCATAAAAAGAACCTCATTAGCAGAAAGGGTCATAGATATAAATTGACAGAAGGTCCTACATGGTCACACACAAGGTCATACAACTACATCTAATTTTATGCAGGTTATTGGGCAAAAAGAATTAAATATATATAAATAGTAGTTTATGTTTAGCTACTTCAAAACCAACTACTTGATGAGAACGTTAAGCTTGAAAGTACCATTTAAAGCACAGTTGTGAGGAAACACGTTATAAAATGTTTGCAGCTCAGGAAATTAGAGCTTCAGAGAGTGGTATACAAAATGCTACAGCTGGTTACAGCTTCCTCGCCAGTATAAATCTTCTTTCTCTGCATGCTGCGACTCCTGAATGGAAACCCCTTTGATGCCCCTAAGGGAGAGAGTCAGGTGAAATGCCCCTTAACAGAGCCACAGGCAGCGCTTAGCTGAGCTAATGTATGGCGAGAATATTTCAGTCTTTTTCTTACTATATTTCTTTTTTCACAAAGGCACTGCAATGTTACAGTCTCTTCTCTTTGGAAAGTGAAGGGACAGATCTCTTTCTGAATTAAAGCTAATTTTGAGAAGGTGAAGTTATCAGACAGCTTCAGCTTGCCTGGGCAAAGATTAGAGAAGTGAGCACCAAAGAAAAGGGAACCTGGGTGGAGATGATAAAGCCCAGGTGGTTTTGTAGCCTTTCTTGGTTAGAAGTCAACAAAGTTCTTTCTCGAGGATGTATTTCTTTGGCACACAGATTCAACCAGGTGACAACAAGATATTTTTTCCCATTGTTAGTTAATAGTTTATTTGCTTCTACTTTTGGAAATGTTGTACCTTATCTTAAGAATAGACTGTAGAGAAGCATTCATTGAAAGTCATGGCCTGAGGTTATTGTACAAATCATTTCTATTTTGCATAATACTAGTTAAGCTCTTTAGTATTTACCAGAGATGCATAAAATGGGAGTATTGTTTATGTTTCAGTGAAGGCTGAGTTTACCTGACCTTCACTTTAGTACACTGTGGAAAACATGTTTTGTAGTTACAAAACCTAAATGGCTACTTTTTTTCAACCTTGAAGTGAAACCTTGCTAATTTTGCTATTGTTTTTCTACTTTAGAATGAATATCAGAAGTACACAGTACTTCCTAGAAAACATAAGGGAAATGTAATCCATACTAGGTAAAAGCAGATATTTTTATCACACGTATGACAGTATGTGACTTTGTTCTCCTTTTTCATTTGTTCTCACTGTTTTCGTTCTTGGATGAAAATCATGGCAAAATGTGAGACAGCCATAGCAGCTATCCAGTGTGCAGGTTCTTTATGATGGAGCTCGAGACTTGGGGCACTTGGGCAGTTATTTTTTTTTCTGATTGAACTGTCCTTGAAGTAAGCCAGTGAAGATCTCTTTATTTGAGAGACAGAGAGAGAGAGAGAGGGATTGTTTAAAAAATGGCTCCAGGTATTCAGGATTTGATACCCCAACGGGGGCGGGGGGAGGAAAAAGCATATGTAGAAGAAGAAAAGCATATGTAATAGGCCATAGTGTGACATAGTTATGAGAAACCTTCAGTGGAAAAAATCAAAAATCTGTTGAATAGATAGGTAATGCTGGAATAAATTAATACAGCAATTCTAATGGATGTGTGTTAAAATGTCTAACTATTTAATTCTTCCTGAATTTGCTGGTCTAGATCTGACCTTTCATGTCAGGCTAATGTAATTTTTGTGTTTAACATTGTATATTACTCTTACTAATGGATTGGCATATAGACACCTTGATTAAATATTTTCAGATAGGTAATAATGTTAAAGTAGAGGTATCTATAATTATGGCTCTAACCTGTTTTTACTCTCAATTTGCAGAAACTAGTCTGTTTTCTAAGTACATGCTACAGTAAGGAGAACACTCTTACTTTTCTGTTTAAAACTGTGATTCAAACTAAAATATGTGCAATGAAGTCAGTTGCTAGTATTGCAGTACATATCT
Organism: Nothura maculosa; assembly: GCA_032353885.1. NCBI lineage: Eukaryota > Metazoa > Chordata > Aves > Tinamiformes > Tinamidae > Nothura > Nothura maculosa. Next base: position 1,066,915 of record JAUBOD010000908.1, read on the forward strand.
AGTGTGTGTCACTTCTGGCGAAGTAGATGAGTAATGCAGGTAGGGTTTCTTGAAAGGGAAAGACTGAAAAAATGAAGTGGGTGTTTCCTCAACTAAATATATTTCACAGAATCACAGAATGGTTGAGGGTGGAAGGGGCCTCTAGAGATCATCTAGTCCAACCGCCCCTACTCGAGCACGGACACCTACAGCATGTGGCACAGGGTGGCATCCAAGTGGATTTTGAAGACCTCCAGAGAAGGAGACTCCACAGCTTCCCTGGGCAGCCTGTGCCACGGCTCCTGTCACTGTCACAGTGAAGAAGTTCTTCCTCATACGGAGGTGGAACTTCCTCTGTTGCAACTTATAGCCATTGCCCCTTGTCCTATCATTGGCCACCACTGAGAAGAGTTTGGCATCTTCCTCCTTACATTCACCCTTCAGGTATTTATACATATTAATCAAATCCCCTCTCAATCTTCTCAATATTTATCATAAATCTATAGCTATTAGCAGGTGTGATCTTGGAAAGCTTAAAACACTGATGATCTAAAAGGGAAAGAAGCAAAAGGGGACAGACTATTTTACTGTTTCATCAAAAAATAAAATGTAAAATTGCGTTATGATTTTGTGTTGTCATTCATGTTCAGTATGAACTTTAGATTTTATGACCTATTACATGACAACAATTTTGGTGTTCTGTTCTTTACAATATACTAAAAGCTAATGGAAAGAGACAAAATACAATTCAGCTACTGTGGAACTACTCCTCAACCAGCAAATAAATCAGAATTAGCTGCCATTAAATGACTTATAACTGTAATTTTCTTTATTCTTACTGATATAGCAACTGGAAGAAAAAGGTACACTAATTTTTATGATCATCTTAAAATTTCTTACAAAAATATTTGAATCTATTGATATTGTGTATATTTTACATATTTTTTACTTTATGAATATATTCAAACTCTAATGTAGAGGCTGTTCATCAATTCTTTGATAGATTTTTAAATATTTTTTCTTAGTTTCATGGTTGAAATATTTATAGCTCTTACAGCTCTAAATTATGTAAAATCTGTAAAGAACTTTGATCAAGTTTGAGTTGAACTTTATTTAGTGACAAGTTGACTTTACTGCAGGAGCCCTTCAGCATTTTAAAGTTGCTCCAAGACCAAAAAAAAAAAGAAAAAAAAACACTGAGGAAATGAGTGATTTATAGTACTATTTCTTCATACTTTGGATCAATGTTGTCATGGCTGCTGGATGGGCAGCACGCCATGATCCCTTGCACATATCTGTGGTTTGATGGTCATACACCGAACCAATTGATTTCTTGCTTCCTGTATTCTAGGGGTAAAGATACTTTAGTTTTGGTTATGTGCCGACTTCCTTCCACTCCAGGGAGTACGTTCATCTCCACCTGAAAGCAGGTTTGCCTCATGAAGGCATTGAGTTACTTATGGAGAGAGATGCCATAAAGCTAAGCAGAAACTTACTGTGGGCTAAGCACATTGTCCTGGCAGCCTGGAGCTGTCCTCTATCAGCGTGTAATATAATCCTGAGTTTGGTGGTATTCCCTGTTTATGGTGTTGGAGTAAGAAATAGAATTTGTTCTTTAAAACTCACCAGTGAGGAATATTTTAGATGATAATATCTACAAAGAACATTTTGTACACTATTTGTTCCCCTCATTTTCTCATTGATAAAGTCATAGTCAAACTAAGGAAAATGCTGTAAATGCTAAAAGCGTAAACAGATGTATCTGAGCTCTGGAGTGAATTTATCAATAATGGAAAACTATCTGTAATATTCCGGGTCAGAATTACCTTTCAGCTCTTTCACTGTAATATAGGAAAGAACTCATTTCTACACTCACTAGCTTCATGTCCTTCACAGGAAAGGCTCCAAGAGAAAACTCACATGATAAAAAGGGCTGATAGGAGTGAGGGTTCATTTAGCACCATTGGCGAAAAGAAGGTATTTTCTTCTAATGGAGTTTCAGTTTCTTGCCTTCCATGTCAAATCTCCATTTGAACTGAACCACTCTCAAGAGACCTCATTTCACTTCTCTGTTCCTTGAGGCAGTACCATACTGCTCTCTTCGTAGGTTATTCTGGAGAATGAAGCTCTTTATTTATGTAGAGGTCAGATACAGAAAGTGCCAGCCAGAACAAACTACAAGCTTACTCTGAGAGCTTTTAAACCAGTTTCTGGTTTTAACTAGTATGCTTTGATAATGGAAAGACAAATTTTTAGAAAGCAATTCAATTGTCCATGTACTCTGTCCTTCTTTTAAAGAATCGCTCGAAGAAGCGATTGAAAAAGTGAGTACAGCATTTGTTACATTGCAGATTTGTTTTTTAGATGATCATAAGATTTCAGCTTCTCAACTTGCTTACCCCTTACAGAACTGACTTTAAAATAATCAAAGTATATTTGAATCAGTCAACTTTTTTTTTTTTCAGAAAGGCTGTATCCCAATTGCACTATTTATCATTTTATCCCACCCATTTAGTTTAGTTTATCTATTAATAAGGTGTGATAAGAGAATTGAAACAGCACATGTTATTTTACTGAATTTTTTTTTTTTTATTCATGAGTAAAAAGTATCATCTGGATTTGATGTATGCATAATCCATTAAAGCTATGATAAATTGCATACTTTGATTTCTGAATGGATTTTGTTTCGCTGTGGCAACCCACAGATTTAAATAGAGAGAAAAACAAGCATTTACTCATATATCTATACTGAGGATTTACTGCCTACTTATAATTATTGGATTGTCAAAGAAAAGAATGACTGCTAGAGGTGTTTTTCATTGGTGGGGAATGCTACAGAAGACCAAATCAGGATAATTGACCCTAATAAATCCTCTTCATGTGTATTAAGGATTTTACATGCCTATTTATTCAGATTTGGATCTCAACTATGATCAGAATAAGAGAATACAGGCAGAGGAAAAGGAACATTTGTTTTATTTAGAAGTACTAGAGTGATATTTTTGACATCTAAAATTGATGTCAAAAGCAGCAGCAAGGGTCATAATTTATATGAATAGATAGCTTCCCAGAACTCAAGCAAAAGAAAAATAAATAGTTTTATGGCTAGCTTCAGGGTTTCATTCCAACAGTAGCAGTTTCTCTTTATGCTGTTTATTCTGTCTTGTTCTGTCAGTCTCGTTTGTATTTCTCACTAGAAAGTCTTCTTTAAGATCAATGGGAATTTTGTTGTTTTTCAAGTGTTCCTAAAATCCAAGGTGGTCTTTTAAATTTTCCACTGTGATTTGATCATATGACTCAGAGACCAAGAATATTCACAATCTACCTAAAATAAAAAGTCCTGTTTAATGTGCCTAGGTCTCTGGATGTAAGGATGGCAATAATATGTTAGTGATTCAGACAAACGTATTTCTCTTGCACGGTATTTTTGCACACAGATAATGACTTAGAGTTCATTCATAATTTTAATTTATATTCTTTCCAAATGGCAAGCATATTTAAGTGTGTTAATACAGTTTATTACTGAAACCTGTCAATAAGCAGAGGATATAAAAATAAATATTCTCAACTGATTATGTTGAACTATATACTACATGCTGTTCCTATGCAAAACCAAGTTGCTTGAACTTCTCAAATATGTATACAAAGCTTGCACAATCTCTCAAAAGATGTTGTGCAGCAAACCAAAAAGGATGGGCTGTGTCTTCTTATTCATAGTTATGAATTAGTGCAAGGTTACACGTTCACTGCACTGCTCTCAGTACTAGAAGAGACTCTCAGTACCACATTCCATACCAACCTCAGGTGGAGTTGTATACCATTTTCTAGTCTATAGCTTATTTTCTTCACTAAGGGAATTAGTTCAGGTTATAGCAGAGTGTGGATACAATTAACATATTGTAGTTCATACAACCAGGTGTTATATATAATTGGGTGAATATATATGTGTTTGTACACATTCATACATGTCTAGCAGTGGGCAGATGAACCCTGCTCTAGACTTTGGCTATTCTAGGCCAGAGAATCTGAGAGGCTGTTCATGCAATTTATTTTGATACATCCTAGTTTAAAAGAATATCAGCCAGAAAGGAAAAGAATCAGTGTAATGGACTTAGCTGTACTTGTAGTTCCTGTTCTTAATTTCTTGTCCCTGAATTGTTACTTTGGCAAATGTGAAAATAATGATACTTCAAGAAATCTTTCCTTGAAGAAAGAGGAACAGGACAGCAATAATCAGCTAATCGGTGCCAACCCCATTTAAGTCCCATCCAGGTAGAAACATGAAGCTGTGTTCATCAAAGAAGAAAGGGTGAGAGTGTCAAGGATACACTCGTTAAAAATGGCAGACTCAGCTTCTCTGGTTTTCTTTCTCAGCTCTCTCAGTAATTAGGTTAGTTCAGTGGTAAAAGAGATTATCGTGTATAAATTGACTGATATAGTTGGATTTTTCTCCTGTGACATTTATGAGTACAGCTGTGTACATAAAAAGAGTAGATTTAATTTTACATTTACCAAGAGTAAGTAATTAAATGCAAAAGAGTATATAGGAGGATGAGGAAAGCTTTTTTTTTCTCTTTTTGTCCTATATTTCTTTTCTTTTTCACAAATCTGATGTGCTATTTTGTGATATTAAAACAATGAGTATCTTTCTATCTTCCTAAATAAGCCATCTTTTTGTTTTATTTATTTTAATTTAAAGCTTTTAATTTAAAGCTTTTTCATTTCTATTTTGTCAGTATATTATGCCAAAACCAAATGCTAATAATCTACTTAAAAGACATTAATTTTAGAACCTTTAAAGGTGCATAGACTGCATTTTGGATGCATTGCAGTAACTTCTCCACCCTAAAGACAGAAATGAATACTGGCCTTCTATAAGGGCTAAATTAAGTTTTATTCATTTATATATATTAAATACTTCCTTAAATACTAGCATGTTGTTACTAAGAATCTGAAGGTGCTTTTTGTTACCTGAAGCTCTTTCATTTCCTTAATACTGGTCAGGCCAAATAGTGCTCAGCAAGCTGAACTCATGTACCCGATCCATCTTTATCGTAAGTGGTAATAAAAAACCCTCTGGGGCTTGACACATTGTCATGACAATTATTCCCAAGGTGTTGTATAGTAGTTGTATCTGTCAACCCATGCGGTATGGAATATTTTAACTGGCAGTCTTCCAAGAGCAAGCAGTAATCTCAGCATCTTTTCTTACAGTCCCTAATCAAGACATTCCTGGTGTGATTGCACTGACATTGTTTGAAGACTACATCTACTGGAGTGATGGGAAAACCAAATCGCTCAGCCGTGCCCACAAAACCTCTGGATTGGAGAGGCTATCCCTGATTCATTCATGGCATACCATAACGGACATCCAGGTGTACCATTCTTATAGGCAACCTGATGGTAATTATTCTGTCTGTGCTTTCTGTACTCTGCATTTCACTTGGTGGTTTCTTATTTAATAGAAGGTCATTTGTTCAAAAACATCTTTGTTTTGTTTTAAATTTTGGAGTTTTCAGATTAGCAACAGTAAGCATAAATCTGTCATTAATGTTGTAAATCTATATGCTATTAAACAAATGTAATGCATCTTGTTCAGTGGCAAGATACAAATTTGGACTCTTAAAATTAATCTAAAGACTTTTTTATACTGATTGATACTGACCAGAAGTACCTATGTAAATGTAAAATTACAGCGTGGTTCAAGTTACCAGCTGTCAAAGTGGAAACAATATATTATAAAAACATTTAATGTTATTGTTGCAGAGTTAGGGAGTGGGAGTGTTAATATTACAGGAGAATATTGTTACTTGAATATTTACTGGACTGAATATCAGAGAATTCAAGTATTACAGTTGTGCCCAATCTCCCACTGTTCATGGGTTTTAATTGTAACTGAAAAAAGACTGATTTAGATTAGCAAATTTTTACCCTATTACCAAAAAAGGTGCTTTTCTTCCTTTCCATTCTTTCAGTATATGAATCTACATACATAGTAATAATTTTTTGCAAACAAACAGAAAAGGAATTTATAAGTAAAGGAAAAGATTGCCTCTTAAGGGATTTTGGTTGCCCTAGTAGAAAACAGTCATTTTTATTTTTTTTCTATAAGCCAGTGATGATATTCTTTTCCTATTCTTTCCACAGTATCTAAACATCTGTGTGCTGTGAACAATGGTGGTTGCAGCCATTTATGTCTTCTAGCCCCCGAGAAGATGCATACGTGTGCCTGTCCCACCAACTTTTACCTTGCTGCAGATAACAAGACTTGCCTGTCAAACTGCACTGCCAGTCAGGTAGGTGGCAGGGGAATAGTTGTGCTACACTGTGTTTTCTCTCAGTTTACAATAGTGACTTCTGGTGAAAGAAAAACCTTCTGAAATAGGAAGCATCAGGTCAAAGGAACTGAAGAATCAAAGGCATAGGTAGCCTTTGTCTGCATCTGAGGTTTGAGATGTTTTCTCTGAATGACTGATAATTGAAAGCAGATTTGCGAAATGCCTTTTTATTTTCCAGAGAAAGTGGAATTTGTTCCCATTCAATGTTAATGTTTTGGTCTCTCATAAGAACAAATAAAATTAAGCTCGCAAAAATTGCTTTGAAAATATATTTTTATAAAATATGAGGTGTAAGAATACAAAGCATAATATATAAAAATAATTGGGGAGGATTCATGCCTGGTCAAACTATTTCCAGCCCCCTGGAAAAGGGACTCAGTCCAGTTACTAGATTGAGTTGATAGGATTGTGTAATAGAACCCAGTAGCTTGAAAGGAATGATGAAAGGTGCAATTATTTAACAATTATGTCAACTGAAACATTGAATTCTTAATGTGAAATGGCTTCCCCATTACTTGATATTAGAAATTTGTTATTTTTTCTGAAGATATGAAGTAGATTAACTAGAACATAGAGATTTCTTTCTTATCAGAGAACTGCTTTAATAAAAGGCTTTGCACTGTTTTACTCATACAATTAGGTTAGGAAGATTGTAATAGTACATTTGACTTTTATAATCTGTAATTTTTCTAGATGTCCAGCTTCACTAAATGTGTATTAATGACTCCTTATGATACCCTACATCATGATGCATTTTTTCTGTATTCATTAAGGAAATGGCTTCACTGTTCATTTTAAGGAGACAGTGGTCATCTTAATTTATCTTTGATATTTTAAAATGATGTATAATTTCATATAACTAATACTGTTATTTCAGAAGCCCTCCCACTGTCTTCTTCAGTTCCTCATGAGGTAGTGTTTTATGTGGTTTTAATTTTTTCATCACATTATTTCTGTTGAGACTCACGGCTTGTTCCTTTAAGTGATGAACAAGGAATTTGTAAAACAGAATGATTTTTTTTTACATAATCTTTTTTCTTC